>DF245383.1:0-18169 GCA_000507305.1 Breviolum minutum Mf 1.05b.01 | reverse complement strand
AGAGTGCTCACATAGAGTTGTCACAGATACATTGCATTTCGTTTTTACACTGTTTGGGGTCTCTTGCCGGGATAATTATATAACAACTTACGATTTGTGAAACTTCTGTACCGATGGCCTTCCACATGGAGAAAACCAGGGCATATGGATTTATCATACAAACTGACCAGGACAATCTTCAAAATATGTCAGCATTTGAAGCGTTAGAAACTTTGCTCCAATTAATTCGTGAGTCTTTTGCTGTCCGTTGGAACTACCCCGCACCCAGGATGCTGGCTCGTCACCACCAGGGTGGGAGGTAGATCCAAGGGACAAATGATGCGATCCGATGGTGATAGACAGTGATAGATTATGGTTAAACCCATGCTATTTTTAAGGGGTTACTCCCAGGGGTTCTAGGGTAATGCTCTTGAAAGGTGTCCGTGGCCTCTGCCAAGCTGCCAAGCTGCCAAGCCTCGTTCCGAGGCGCCAAGCCAAAGATCCAGCCTCAAGTTGAAGCGAAAGTGGAACCTTTGGAAGAGATCAAAGAAGAGGTTCGCAGGTTTAAATGAGGGCGCAGGATGAGGGCTAATCTAAACAAAAGGAGGTAGAACATATGGAGATTATGGAGATTTTATGTTGTCCAACCTGTTGATTTTCAGTTTTGATCTCTCAATCCAACAGTCGTGTTTTCATCCCTGAAAAAGTGCAGATAGCACCAACCCACCAGTGACATCTTTCTCAGATAGGCGCCAGAAACAACCCACCAGCATGCAACTGAAAGAAGTCATCTCACTTGGGGTTCAAGTGGCTATGCTTACTTTTAGCCAACTCTTAACAGGAAACCAATGGATTTTACGGAAACAATCGTGCAAATCTTTATGTGTATATCACATGAACTTCATTTTCATGGGGAAAAAACGACAGTAGCTATTTGTATTTCTTGTGCCATCCATACTTTGTTAGCACGGTAATGAACATTTCCCTCAGTTCCAACCAAAAAAGGACATCAACGAACAAGTAGCATCTTTTCCAGCTGGCCACCTTCGACATCGCAGGCACCTGTGGCAAAAGCTAAGGGACGCATGGGGCGGGCCAAGTTGGCCCAGATGTTGGTGGGGGACATGATGAAGGCGCCGGAAAGGGGGCTGGAGGGTTGGTGCTCGCCATCATCCTTTGTCTTTTCATGATGTGTACCTTGTGCTCATCAAACTCCCTCGCAGGGTAGAAGCCAAGAAGAGGAGGCATGGATTGAAAGATGCCGAAAGAGGGACGCGCTTTCAGGATTTTACAGGATGGAACATTAGGCTTATGAGTGACCAGGTGATTCAATAGACACTGCGTGGATGGTTTCAGCGCTGGTTGAGAATGATAACGTTGTACAGGACAGTGCATAATGCATCATTGAGATTCCTCGCCACATAAGCGAATTCCTATAGGTCCATTTCTCAAAAACTGCTCGTTACCCACCCTGCATCTCTAAATATTATGTACTATCTTGTAGCACTTGAAGAGCAATTCGTTAAACATCCAACCATTTTGGACCGCCCGAAAACCGTTTGGAATGTTCATATCAAAGCACAACCCCCGGGAAGATTTCAGAATTTTCGGGAGACCTGAAAACGAATCCGTAGAAGGGGCGCTTCCTTCATGCATCATCCCTCTATAGCTTTCTGGGACAGGTACCCACCAGTCCACCAGCCATGCCACCTCCAGTGCCCAAGCCAGCAGCAGAAGCGCCTAAGCCAGCAGCACCAGCACCCAAGCCAGCAGCACCAGCACCCAAGCCGAAGGTGCAACGGTGGACAGGATGGGTGGACTCCGGGCAATCCTTCCGAAAATGAACGAAAATGATCGAACATTTCTAGAAGGGTGAAAACTAATTGGCATTGTATAATTGTATACACCCTATAAACTTTCGACCCTGCGCATTCAAAAAATGTTGTGGCATCAAGCTTTACCCCGTGAGGGGTTCAAACAGAGCAGGCGGCAGTTTCCGCCCCTCGGATGGCACCTGCCACTGCTGGCCGCCCCTCTGAGCGGGCACCAGTGACACAGGACAAGTATGCTTGAGAGGGATGATATTAATACCTCGATTCACACTAAAGCTACTTGATTATCACATGCTCGTTACAGAAGTATATGATTGGTTTTGTTCGTACTGAAGGCGGGATGACCATTTACCATGTAAAATTGCGGAACGTATGGTGACTCAGTGTTTCCAAGACCAGGATTTGGAGATTTCTTGAATCATCTCATACAAAAGATGATTTGTAGTCTGTGTTGGTCAAATGAATTGGGAATCAGGTACGAGATATTTTCAACCTGATTAGTCTACCTTTGGCCGGCTCCCTTCTCAATCCTGGCTTGTAACAGTAACAGTCCAAAATGAAACTCACATCGTACCTCTCAAAATGTATAGAAATTCAAACTTGTGGCACTACAGCTTGTTCTCAAGTGGTGTTCCAAATTCATGTTTAGCAATGCAGATTAATCCGGGATTGGCTCCCAAAAAACATGGCTTGCATCAACAAAATCCAATCCTGCAAGGTGTTTCCCATGGGTTTTGTGGGTGATGCCGATGTTCCCGAAAGGAAGACTCCTCCAGTGATGATGACGCCATGATTGAGAAATCCGCTGGTACACAGGAGTTGAACGGGAGCCAGTTGGAGTTGGTAAGACATCTAAGCCTCCAATCATCAAAGCCACCTCTAAGCCCCCTAATAAAAGCCTTGCAGTAATAAGCTTTGAATATACATATATAGATATATGTATTTCTTGGAGAGTTCATGTATACTTATACATATATACATATGAAATATGATATCATTACAAAGCCTACATACCCAGGTAAAGAAAACCAACAAGTTCTTGAGGTTTATTTCCATCAACTTTGGTTCTGAAGAATCAAGTCGTTTGTTGCTGAAAAAAACGTGAAGTGCAGCAAATAGAAGGCTTTTAATGATTGCTTAGTTTTGGTTAGCTTTCAAGCTCTGGGCTTGCTGTTCTCCAATCGGAATACCTTGATGGGGAGAAACTTCCACGAGCTAACCCCAAGCCAGCGAATAAGGAGTTGCATCTCATAGAAGAAGAGTCAGCGGCTACAAGATGAAACTGAATACAACTAACTGCGTGTACATATATAGGTTTCAAGAAAAGAACAAAACCAAGTTTAGCGAAGGCATGTGATAAAGTGTTGCTATGAGAAAAGAGGCTGGAAGGGATAAAGGCAGCTGAAGCCTCTATTGAAATTTGCTTAGCTTCATAAGTTCTGGTTTCAGCTTCTCGCCAAGAAAGATGTACATGATAATGAATTTATTGTACCACTTCACAATAGTTGGTATCCCTGCCTTCCAGGGTTTTGCGGAATTGCTTTGACCCATTCTTGCCTCTCTTTATGGCAATATGAAACCCTGCCCGTTGATTGTTTCATCACATGGTGTGCCCTGCAAAAATTGCTGATTATTGACTAACATAGTGACACTCCTCTGGGACACTTTTTCAATATTTCACTCCTGTTCGGAAGGATGGGAAGGAGGGATTCAATTGACAGATGTGTTTGGCATATGATTTCAAAGCCGATCATCGAGAAAGAAAGTTTCTTGGTGAATTTCTCAAGTCTTTGTTTCATTTTTTTGATGCTGGGGCAGTAAAATTTGTTTCGAAGCCCTCTAACCGTACCTGAAACCGTTGATTTTTTCTCTCCAAAAATGGGATTCACAGCTGTGTTTTGTTGGTAGGACAAGGATTTGGGCTTTCAGATTGCTTCACGTGGCACTGGCAAAGCCATGTCTTGGACCCAGTGGGCTTCGGTTTCCCGTGATACATGAGCATTGAGAATCCCAACTTGACACGGGCCATAATCAGGCAATAAGCAGACAGGTGCAACCAAACAAATGCCTTACTCCGCTAGACTGTACTTACATCTTACGAAATTATCATATATCTCTATTCTCCAAGTCAGCGGAAGTTCATTCCTTCGGTTGTTTCCCGAGCTCATCCTTCCAAGTGGCCAGGTGTTTCGTGGTCAGTGCTGTGACCCCTGGTGGGTGGGCCGCCAAGGAGCGTATTGGTGTAGGCAATGCAGCTCGGCACACGTTTTTCGGTGGAGGTCTTGAAGGGATGTTGTCCCATAAACGATTGATCCACCCCAATTTTTGTAAAAGACTTTCTTGAGAATTTTAACAGTCTAAACCTTAAGCTGTTGGAATTTTTATGGCTTTTGAATTTGGAGACTCACTGATTTGGCTTGGGGATTCAGGTCTGGAAGTGGAGTGTGTGGTACATATATTGGCATCTGTTGCCTATCCCGAACCGCGATTTGACTTGAATTGTCTTTCCGGAATTTGCAGGTCGCTGAAAGCCACTCAAGGGAGTTGTTTGACCTAGAGCCTAGAGGTAGTTGTTTCACGGTTCTCTGGTATGTTTTGATACGCCCCCCCTGCAGAAAAATGTGAAACTGAAAATCGGCTGCTTGAATCACATGTTCTGTTTCAACATGATCATGTTCAGGCTGGAAATTAGTTATTAGTTCTTGTATATTTTGCCGCAGATAGATCACTCCGTGTTGATAGATTTCCAACACTGAAGCAGGTCTCCAGGTCTTTTTTATGTCGGAACTCCCTCAAGTTTTGAGCTCTCCTACTTTTTCCTGAGGAACTCTTGTCCATTGGTGGAAAGGTGGCCAAGAAGATGACTTTGGAGGCAAAACGGGGAACCTCCATCGGTTTTACAAGATGATGGTTCCATCCTGTTGATAGTTGGTTGAAATCCTGTAAACTCACCAGTTGAGGGAACGGTAGTGACTACCCTCCAGGGAACTCACATATCCCCCTGAAAAGGCATATTTGAAGATGATTATCCTTTTCCCCAGGTGGGATATGTTAACTGGAGGGTATCCTATGACTTACAGGGTTTTATACCCAGGTATCTTGCCATGGCTGTTGGGTGACCTGAGCGGCCAGGAAATTCAGAAGATGCTCTCGCCCGACGGGGCGCAAGGCTTAGCCATCTTAGAATTTGCGAATCGTGTAGAATTTGTGTTGATGCATTCAGATGGATACTTTTAAATTTATAAGTCACGTATATTTGAGTATATATGCTGCACTAATACCATCGATGAGAGAGGGAATTCTTGTGCCCTAGTTTTGATACGCAAAGATGTATTGTAGAAGAGCTTTAGGATGGATCTTTCGTAGTACCCAAGATAAGATTCATCGGCTTCGGGTCAATTGTTTTCGAGGTTCGGCCCTTGCGTTTCTGGTTGCAAGCCGACATGGGGAGCGCCTTCGCTAAAGTCATGGGTGAAGCTGTGGGTAGAAGTTTGGTAGATGGGTATCTTAAGATGCGCTGGTGGATTCATGGGAAATGAAGCTTCTGCATCTTTTGGTGCCACACGATTTTTTTGTGAGTGACGCATAGCGGATCTGCTAGAAGATGGCATTGGAAATACTTTCAAAGTGAGGACACCAATTAGAAGAAGAAACCACAAACTTCAAAAACAATGCTCTTAGCCCACCTTTTCTGGTAATGGCAAACGATGAAAATGTCAAGAAATGCTGGACGTGTCTAGACATGGATGGTCTATCACATCTGTTCACTTTTCTTATCAATAGGTTTCAATGGTGATTTCCAAGAAACACATCAAGTCATATCCCGATCTTCCAATGTCCTTCCAGGTTTTTAGGCGTAAAAACCCACTACCACCTACCACCAAAACCCGGTCCAGCCACACGGACCTCCGATGTTCAGGTTAGACTCGATTTTTCGAACTTGGAGATCTTGACCTTGGACGACTTGAAGCTACATTGAGCTTTTCGTCTCCATTTGATTGTTCGTTCTGATTGTTCTGATTGTTCTGATTGGACCCACTTTTTCAGTGACAAGAATTAAAGGGGTTTAGTCTTAGTACATGCTACAAGGAAGCTGAAAAACTCACGGTTTTTTTACAGCATCAAGAGCATTTGCATCAACCAACCGTGGCAGGATGTTACCATGTTGGACTTTAGAAGTCGGTCATGTTTGATATAAAAATATGATGCTTGGAAGATGATCCTTTCCTTTTTTGGGGGTTGGAAGGCCTATTTTCAGAGCGCGAAAATATTGTTAGTTTCAGGGAGTGTTTCCTAGACTTTCAGGTGTGATGAAGCTGCGAAAAAGAAAGGCGCAGTAGACTTCGAAGGTGGGAGCTACATACTGAGAAGATCCGGAATCACTTGGGTTTGCGGAGATTTTTTTTGTTTCTTCAATTTTTAAAGCATTTTCTCTTAACCCTCCCACTTTTTGGACTTTTCTGATGTGTCTTACACCACATGGTACAGTGTCTTATGGAACATCAAGTCACTTCTTTTGATTTGAAGCCACAACAATTCCTTGTTTTTTTTGTTTTTTGAATCCAACTAAAGGCATCCAGCGCGGGTTTTTTGGTCTATCCAGGCACCTCGATGAAGCCACTGGAAGCGATGGTGAAGCTGGTGGTCAGCTGCGCCAAAAACCTGAGATGCGACCAGAAATTATCGGCTCTTCCGGAAGGAGGTTTGACCATTCCGAACAGATTCCAACAATCATGGTTCAGTTGATGAATAGCTGCATAGCTTCCCCCAAAACCAAATCTTCTTCCAACAAATCATAGCTGCCAACAGTCATAGTTTCCATTGGCTACAAAATTAGTTTCCACTGAACCATGTGAGGAAGGATGGTATCTACGAGAATGACACAAGATTTCTTGCAGTTCCAATTTCTGAGATCCTTGAAAGTCAGGATGCTGCGTGAGACCTGACAGGCCTCCCCTGTGCTGCAGTGCCTGCTATATGCCGCTGGTGTAAGCAACATGTAAGCTGTTGTTGGGATGAAGTGTGGCAAGGGCAAGATTATGCTGAAAGCATGGTCGGCCTGCCAACTCGTGTACATAGAAAGCCAAGTACAAGTTCATATGATTCATGTTCAAGTTGCTCAGAACAACGAAACGAAGGTTTCAATCGAATGCACGTCTCGACACAGGTAAAAAGTACATGATACCAGGTATTGACGGTATTGATGCTTCAACAGACCAAGAAAAATCGAATTGGGTGGTCCAAAAGAACAGCTATAGCAAAACAAAATGCTGGTTTGCCCCACCTAAGTCAACCAAAACCCCTTCTATCTCTTGTAGCTTCCGGTGGGGTCCCTCGCAGGTGTGACAACTCCTTGGACTTTCGCAATGAACTTGACGACAGGTTGCCGCCTCATGGGATCCAAGGATGGGATCCCATCAAGAAGCTTTTGGGACTGGTGGATTAGGGGCGTCATAGGATCAGTTTTTTTTCTTCCAATGTTGAGAAGATGTTGAGACTTTTGCACCCCTTTTTTTTACTTGAGATTGGACCACTTCGACATTTGAACGACTCCAATGTTTTTCTTTCATTTGCAAGTTGGAAGCTGATCCAAGTGGATCTGTATTCTCTCAGTTTCGACACACATTGATAGCTCTCAAAATGGATGATCCTTCCCTTGGGAAGGTTCAACGGATGTCCTGAAACTCTCATGTTGGTTAGTCTTTCCTCACCTTGGCATAACTTTGCCGCGGAACTGTTGAAAAACCACGCCAGGTGCGTAATTGAAGGTGGGTGGGGGATGCGGATTTTGGTAGCTGGAGGTCGAAAAGGAAAAATGTTTCGTGGTGCCTTTTCGTTTGGGGGAAAATCTATCCTTGAGGCTTTTTCTTTTCTAAACTGTTTTTTGCCATGACGTTTCTAGCCAAGTTGTTTTGATGCAGTTCGCCTATTTTTTTTCATGTTGCAGCCACCTCATCCGCGTCACCAACTTTGCCATCGAAGATATTAAATCATCCAGTTGTACCTTAAAAAGCGAAACACATGGAAAAGGAACATCTTGCAATACAACCCCCATTTATCAAGGGGAATATGCTGTAAAATACACAATCTTCAATTGACAAGTGGCGTTTTTTTCTTTAAAACGTTACTGGTTCTCTAGGAGATTTCCCCCTATTCGAGGTCGGGTGATTCTAACTTCTGGTCTTCCTTACTTGCCACCTGGATGGAGCTTAGTGATCGAGGCCTGATGTGAAGAAGCTGATGTCTTTTTCATCAGCTACTTGTTGAAAATAACCTCTTGATTTGGGGGATCTGTGTGTATAAATGTATAGCGTATATATATATATATATATACATATATCTATACAGATGATGTATACCTATTGCAAAAAGTATTTTATATGATGCATCATGTGTAATTTCCGCTTGAGATGATGGCAAAAAGAAGGCAAAACAGAGTGGCCGACCACGGGACACTAGGGTTGTCTTTGGTCGATATTGGTAAGATGTTTTGGCCTTGATGCCCACACAATCTATACTGAAATGTATTGGGCCAGCTGGATCAGGTGTGCTTGATGTTCATCTTGCTCAGAAAGTTTATCCTTGAATGGCAAGTTCAGGCGCAAATGGATGCGGTCAAATTGCAGTGATGTTTGATGGACCGAATCGGAATCACTGACTTACTCGCATTCACTTCCCCACTTTTCCTCTCTATTTGTCTATCCAAACCTATAGTAAGCCCATGATGGCATGTGCGCATGAGGCTTGACTTGTGTCATGGATTCTGCCACAACATCTAACATCTGTCATGGCACTTGAATCTGTTTGTCGAGGTCAGATATTTTGACCAGCTGGTCCCACGCCAGGCAAAAGCGGAGGGGGATGGTTTATACTTCAAAATCTTGGTAGTGCCTTCAGCTGTATGACCAAAACACAACTTGAGTTGGTTTGCTTCAAAGGAAGGGCGAAGATATCCCAGTTTTATCTGGCTTTGATAGGGACCAATGGTTTGGAGGGGCTTGAGCTCGTAGTATACCATCCAGATCAAGCCATTTGCTGAGAGATACCTTACACTGCTCGGGTTGAAAACAAATCACTACTAACCGCACTTGTTCGACCAGGTTGCTTACTGACCTGGTCGAAAAAGTGCCGCTAGATTTCTTGCATAGAGTGTATCTAGTGGGCCTGGACATGTTGCACGCACTTTCTTGTGATACAGGAATTTGCACACATGATGTCAAACCAAATCATCTCCCCAGCATGATTCAGCACCCTTGTGACGTGCAGTTGCAATGACATGTTCATGTCGCTCGTTTGTTCCAACCTTTGTGTTTCTCCCACCGACTTTTTGTCATCCGAAATGGGCGGAACGCGAACGCAGCTTCTGCCAGGAATATTTCAATAAGAGCCACATCAAGTTCGGTCTTGCAATGCTTGTACTGCCCTCAGACGTTTTACTGAAACTATGCCAGTTTGTGAGGGACACATGCCAGTTGTTCGGGTTGAGACGAATCCCCACAAATACTTCAAGTGGTACAGCCAGCTCTGTCCTTTTGTGTTTGCGAGGTCCTGTTATCACGTGTTACTGAGTGTGTGTCAAAGCTACTGATCCTAAAATCCATAGGTTTCGGAGTAACAATTAGCCCCTAGTAAACTAACATGGCAATGGAAGATGGACCTTTTGAAGATGTATTCCCTACTGAAGAGGGGGATTTTCCACTGCCATGTTCGTTTACGGGTGTATCATTTCCAGAGATTTTGAGGATTTCTGCTTTTGAGACATGCCCAGCAGCCCCCCGTGATATCCAAAGCTTTTCTGGTCACTGAAAATTGGTAGCTTGGATGGTGTGAATGTGGAATGTCTCATTTCATGGGGTTGTTTGGAACATATTTTTTGTGTGTTTGTCATGCATATTCTTTTAGGCTTTTTTTTTTTAAGGGAGCATGTCAAAGAAAGAATTTGAACCCTAATCCCCATCGTTGAAAACGCTGGACTTTCTGACTTCAAGGAAAGGATCAAGATGTTGGTAATGACCACAAAATATATTATCGTTTCTTATCATGACCTACTGGTAAATTGGTGGTTTTGATTTCGGGGAGATCCCAGAATTTCTTACCACGAGCCCAGAAACCATTTATGAGCCAAACCATCACTAGCTGCCATTGACAAACTCCTGCACCAGATGATCGCTGCTACTTTACCATACTGTTGATGGAAGAAAAATCCTGCACCAGTTGATATTAGGAGAATCTCCCATTTTTCATAGGGTTTCATAGATAACAGGTCGTCCGGGATTTCTTCCAACAGTATTTTTTAACCATCCCAGCCTGTTAGTGGCATACCTTCCCCATCAACAAATCACCTCCAGGCTCTGGAGGCTTTGGATGTCGTGATCTTCATTGTACTACGACCCAGGCGTGTCTGAGAAACTCGAAACGACATAACCACAAGCATCCATAAACTGTAGGCTGAGGACAAATCATTCGGAACATAAAATTTTGCTTGGATTTGAAATTCATTCCTACTTAGAGTCTTAGAGGATGATGAGAATGACGGGCAACAACGCTCATAAGTGTAACAACCTAACAAATAACTTTGAGTATTGGTGAGTCAGTAGGGTTTCAGCATCCAGTTTGTGAATAACTGTGCGGGTTGGATTCATAAGTTCGGGTACGAAGGCAATTGCAATGTAGGAAAGCGATTGATGTGCACGCGAAACAGGGAAGCCTTGCACAGGATAGGTCTTAAATCGATAAACTATATGTGGGCCAATAGCTGTAAGCAATATAATTGATAAGCTTCACAACTTGTGATTATAGAAGGCATCTCGACACAGGGCAGCACCGAATCTCTTTAACATTTCAGAAACAAATGGCAGCTGATGAGCTTCTAATGTTGCGAATACAATATTCGTTGGTTGTGTATTTGCCGGAGTGATCGAATCCTATATAGCGGCAGGAATACTCTGTGAACCATCTGTAAATGTCACTGAATGGATGGATGGATAGAAGCTCATTATGATTCTTTCCCGGTAAAGAAGTAAAGTTCATGTGGTCTTAACAACTTCCTTTCAGGGATGATCATCTTTTGTTTTAGCCTTCCAACTATATTTTTAAATCACTTTCCAAGTGAACACATTATTTGTTTTTTTCCAACTTTTCGCCTTTTCAGATTGTCTTGTGCTATCATCCGAATCAAACTCATGTGCTTATCACCCCTGGATCCGGTGAAACCGACAGGTTTCGCTGTGCCTTCATCGCAAGATCAGGATATCTGTGCTTGCTTCCAGCGGTCGGATGGGATGGATGGGATGGTTGGATGGGAAGGGAAGCTGAAGGGGCTGTTGATGGAACAAATCCGGGTAGCCACTTTGAATGGGTATGTTTATCCTATTATGTACAAGGGTTTACAGGATTTCTGAACCAGCAAACGTTTCTGGGCGATGGTTGAAGGATCTTGTGAGCGAATTTGTTCGAAAAAAACAATTCTGGAAAATCTTTCAACAATTATATATATACAGCTTGGAAGGACTAACTTCAATGCATTTCGATGTAGCTTGAGAGTCATGATTGGACAGCTGTGGAGAAGTACGGCGTTTCAGACATCTGGCCACAGAACTACCCACCAACATGAGCCTCAAGCTTCCATGATCTTGGCCTCTCTCTGCAACAACCATGGTGGATCAAGTCCTTTTGAACACCTGCAAGGTCTATGATCACACCCGAAAACATACATGGGACCTGAAAACAGATCCACAGAAAACCAGATTTCTTTTCGATATCATGATTTTTAGGGTCAATATTAGATTTGAAGCGTGTACCATAGCATATTTTCAAAACGACTCCCCAGCAGAGGATGGAATGACGGCCATCACTCTCATGTCCAGGTCACCACATTGGCGCGATGTGTGTTAGCATGCCTGTGGCTTGGCACAAAGTATCCAAAAAGGTAAGAAAAAGCAAGTGTGGTGGAGTGAGACAAAGCAAGTATGCTGTTGTGCTTGTACCAGAAACATCTGAAGATGGAGATGGTATGTGCTCTGACCCTTCTTCTATCAAGAACATCATGATGGCTTGCATGGAAACAGCATCACAAGACAAGCTCTACATATATATATATAATTATAGATAAATGTAATTATACATATATATATATATCATTCTGTAGCTCGAGGTCACAGGCATCGAGAAGAGGCTTTCATCTACCTGCAAAGAATCCATTTGGTCACCAACGATTCATCTACGATTAGGCCGATAAGGTGAAGATCATTCTATAGGGTTCATTGGGAGTTGACATCTGGATCTGGAATGGCGTGATCACCTTGTTAACAAACCTCCAAGCTTCTTGGCCTTAACGCCGATACATCTACAGCATTGGAATCTTAAGAAATGACCTCGTGGAAATAGCCACCTGGAATCTTGATGCAAAAAAATATGAACTTTCAAACCAATCTAATATTCTGGAATCATCTTGTCCAGGAGTAGCGGCTTTCAGCATCATAAGCATACATGGCACGATGCGGCTGGTGGCTTTTTCTACCTTGGTTTTCTTTTCTATCTGAGGTGGGAGATGGTCTCGGTCGCCGTCTTTTTGGTAGGTGAGGGAAACACATCGCCAATCTGTCAGGGCGAGGATTTCCTTAATAACCGTTAGTAAGGAGACAGGTTTGGTGAAATACATGAGTTTTGGGACTCTGATGGTGGATTTTGGGGGTGCAAAAACAGACGGCCATATTTGGCATCATCGTTGCATTTACAGTTGGCCATATTTGGCATGATCGTACCCAGCCCCTCACCACTTCGTATTGTCTGTTTGAATGAGATTCACTTAGAAGGCTCCAGGTGCAAACGTCTTTCCTCAATGAAAATCATTAAATTGAAGTAGTGATCACTATTTATTGTATTATACCTTAAGACTTCTTGATGCTTGTGGAGCTATGCCGAGTTGTACCTGAACACTTTAGGATGCCATAATACCATTTCAATCAATGTTGCAAAATATGATCTGCGAAAATTGTATCTTCGGGACCGGGCCTTACCCTTTGGTAAACAAACATGGCAATGGAAAATGAACCTTTTGAAGATGTATTCCCCACTGAACATGGGGATTTTCCATGGCTATCTTACTTTACCAGAGTGTACCTTCTTGCGTCTTCTGGTGGTTTCCGATTCCGATTCCAAGAGGCACTATTTTGTTCTTCGCCTGGATTGCTGTGACCATCTTCAAAGATCTTGATCATGGTACCAAGGTGCCAAACGGTTACGGGTGGCAGGTACAACACCGGGAAAGATGATAAGAGAACGCACCTGCTACCGTTTTTTGGTGGTGAAATTGCATTTGTGTAAAAGTTGGCTCACTTGAAATGACTGACAGTTGGTCAAACATGACTTGTATATATATATATATATAGTTATAATAAAACTACTGTATATACATGTGTATATACATATACATAGTGTTTTTTTTCACATGATTTATTGCAAGATCCCCTACTTCTGGTCCATGGATTTGTCAACAGCGGAGTTGAGATCTCACTCCACCAGTGCAGGGCTTCGAATCCTTCAATGACACCCTAAATTCCATGTTCATTGCTGGCGTGCCTCGGTATGAAAAGTTGCAAAAGATGCCAGTTGATGACGACTTTCTGGGAGATGAAATATTTTAGATCTCCAAGATGTGAGAGATGATTATCATGCTTCTTGATTTTAGCTATCCATGTCATATAAATATAGAGCTTTGAGCTTTGAAAACAAGATATCTATGGATGTTTTGACACAACTTTTTGGAGAAAGTCATTTTTGTTTGATCTGATGTGTAATGGGACCAACCTTTGCAGAGCCCATTACAATTGCTTTGAAAAATCACTGATTCTCAGACCATCCCCCCATCTAGCAACATTCAAGGTCCACTTTTCACCTGGCAACGTTCAAATTCTACTTGGGGCAAGGAATCTAGTGACACATGATTTGATATAATCATCCTGAGTTGCAGTGTTGCACGGTTGATGCTCTTAACTTGGACTGGATTTATTTGTAGACAACAAGTGTAGAGATGCTATTTCAGTGTGAGGTATCTGATGAGTTTGTTGCGGTCTTTTTGAAGTGCCTTGGACAGGAATAAAGTGGAAGGAATTGATGGGTAAAGAGAGGATCTGTCAAACAAACAACTCACCAATGATGTTGCATTTCCTCGCGAACATATGGTTGAATCACAATCCTCTCCGGATTTACATATGACATATGCATACACTGCATATAGCCCAAGTAGCCAAGGACTTTTCAGCACCTAGCATTGAGAGGGATGTCCCCTACTGGATACTGGATTCTGCTGTTTCATGTCAATATTTTAGGAGGTTTTGGGGGAGAGTTGAATTGGTGCCCTGGTACTTGCAGAGATCGTCTATGGTGACCCTTCCTTTCGAAAGCAGGCGTCCGAGAGCCAATCTTGGAGTTTTGTCGTTTTTGAATGGAACTCAAACTTCCAATTGAAGTGACATCAACCGAAAGCACCCCATCAAAAATGGTAATCAACATAACTGGGTGGTGGCAACTCAATTTTTTTTTGACATTTTCACCCCAAACCCTGGGGAAATGATCCAATTTGACGAGCATATTTTTCAGATGGGTTGGTTCAACCACCAACCAGATAATGAATAGTAATTTGTGGCCCCCAAAAAAGAAAAACTCCATCCAAATGGGGCTGTCATTTTTCATGGTCAACATCCCGGCCTCGGCTTCGGCTGAAAAGTTCTGCAGGTCATATACAGCTTACCGATTTCTGGGAGTAAGGGAACCTTAGAGCCAAGGAACATTTCATGATGAAATGGATGATGTGATGTGGAAAAAACGGGCTGAGATGCCACTGTTTGTTGTGATTTATTAGAAGATGCTGTTTATTTTCTGGCCATAGACTTTTTTTATCTTGAATGATAATAACCTGAGGAAGTGCGAAGTAGACAGAGTGGGATTGACATTTCCTGATGTATATGAGGGAGTGGGGTCATACGAAAAAAAAAAGTGCTTCTTCTTTCTGGTCAACATCACCCACTAGCGGCTAGCGGTCACTTGTTTGTTGCAATCTAAGATCACTTGAGTGATTGGTAGAACTGCCGCAAGGGACCTACTGATCACCCAAGTAGAACTTGGGAATCCTGCTACTGCGATGTAGAAGTTGGTACTACCCAGCAAATTACGGCATACCGGTTGCAGCACGGTATACCAGTATAGATTTAGTTTGATTTCACGAACAAATTTCGCGGGTTATTGTCGATTTTTCAAAGGCGACAATGCCACCTGATTCATGCCCGTTTGCACCAGATTCTCTGGTTGATCTTTCTGGTAATCGCACATGTCCTGCTGCTCAGTTTGGCCGGACAGCCCAGACAACAGCCCAATGCGGACCTTTGAATGGGAATCTCTTTGCGGTTTCTCATAGGCATAGATGATAGATGCAGCTATAGATGGTGCCTAAAAATGTACCATATCATGTATATATGCATGTAAAAATGTAATTACAGTATATATATATATTGTATATTTTATTCATGTACAGTATATATTGTATACATATACAGTTATGCATCATGTATGTATATATATTTCCACAGAGTATACGTATATTTACAGTTATATATGTGTTATATACAAATGTATAAACATACTACAAACACAGTATACATATACGCGTATACATTATGATATGAATGATTCAAGGAGCAAATCTTGGACTTTTTTTCCCTCACAAGGCATTCATTGCGGATTTTATTCGTTGGAAACAGTAAAGCTGATCCAAGAAAAACGCAAAAGCTGATTCCTCAAGACTAGGCACCTCCAAAAAACGATCACAACAAAAGGACCTTCAGCCTCGCTGCTGGAGGTTTCCACAGGTCTAGGGTTTCAAACTTGTAGGGTTTTTTTTGGGTATCAAACTGGGAGATTTGGTAGAAGACCTGAGGTCCTTGACACCTTATGTCAGCGATCTCAGTGTGGCAAGAAGAAGTGACAGCATGGTGACAGCATGGTGACAGCATGGTGGCAG
This sequence comes from Breviolum minutum Mf 1.05b.01, assembly GCA_000507305.1. Lineage (NCBI taxonomy): Eukaryota > Dinophyceae > Suessiales > Symbiodiniaceae > Breviolum > Breviolum minutum. The sequence goes on along the minus strand of DF245383.1, from coordinate 2,341 downwards.
CATGGTGAAAGAATGGTGAAAGCATGGTGAAAGCATGATGATGATGCTGGTGGTGGTTGTTGCTGCTGGTTGTTGCTTGTTGTGAGACCTCAGCTGAGGTGCAGCTTACATGCATTTCTCTGAACACAGGGCAGAGGCAGCTCGGCCCGTTGTTTGGCTTTTATGTGAGGGTAAGTTTTGTAGCTCATCCTACGTCTGAAGGCCACAAGTCAAAACAGGGAAAGGAAAGGCGGGTAGGTTGGTTTTTCAAATATATAGCAAAGTGTCAGATTCCCATTTCCCGGGAAAATGGGGGGTGGTCCTTGGTTTTTTAGTGGTTTGACTTGAAAGAATTGGTGATTTGTATTGGTATTTGTCAGGGTGATTCTCTCAGCAACAGTCACCACTAGGCTTGCCACATTTTAACGCTTGGGGATCCAGGTCGAAGCAGAACAACGAATCCTGGGCATGTTGAAGGCCAGGGTGAAATGCTGGTTGTGTCCGATGGGAATCGACTCAAGAAGTCTGAACGGATGATGCCTAAGAGCTCATGATTCTGATTTGAAGACAAGACAAGTGAGATGTACTGGTACCATGAGATGTAAGAACAGCTTCCGTCATGTTCTGTATATCTTCAGAAGAGACCCATATAACTAGCTTTGTTGCTGTTCTGCTTCAACATTTTGGTTTGAGTCGTTACCTTTTGGGATGGCATGAGACATTTCAGGACTTTGAGGGCTTCCCTTACCAGTACCCGTCCCGGGTTGCTCCATGGTTCAGTGGAACATGATCCTAAAGAAAATTGAAAAGGCGAGCCATTTTCTACTGAATCGTGATTGCAGGAAGAGTATTTTGCAATCATCCAGAAGGATTTGCTTCTATATCGGTATTCAATGCTATTTAGAGGTGTCACGAGATGGGATGAAACCAAGATTGTTGAAAACAGCCCGATGTCATATATTAATATATACGCCCAAGGAAGTAGATAGGCAGATACACATAGATTTATAAATTTGTAAGTAAGCAGACACACACAGACACACATTTAGATAAGCAGATACACTTGGCACAACGTGCAATTATTCGAATGCAAACAGTATATAGATAAACCAATAGATACATTGGACTTGTGGCATTGCCAGGCCTTTAAGACCCTTAGCAGGGCCACAGGCGGCCAAGAGAAGGAGGCTGGGATGTCAAGCTTCTTGTTGCCTCGGGGAAGGAAACTGGCAATAATTGCATAACAAAACAGCAAATGCCTTGGATGTTGAAGACGAAGTTGCAACTGGTTGATAGCCAGACATCAGCTGGGGAATATCTATCTATCTATCTATCTATCTGTCTGTCTGTCTGTCTATCTATCTGTCTGTCTGTCTGTCTGTCTGTCTATCTATCTATCTATCTATCTATCTCTATCTATCTATCTATCTATCTATCTGTCTATCTATCTGTCTATCTATCTAATTATCTATCTAATTATCTATCTAATTATCTATCTATCTATCTATCTATCTGTCTATCTGTCTGTCTGTCTGTCTGTCTATCTATCTATCTATCTATCTATCTACCTTCATATCACATCAGGGCAAGTTTTGTTGGCAGCTGGCTACATTGCCCTTCGTGTTTTCCTTGCATCTGCCATGTTTTGCGGAGGTGACAAAGCCGTCTTTCTTCCTCTTCTTGCAGGACTGGACAGCTTGGCAGCACCTGACCTGAGAACACTTCTTTGGGCATAATTAGTTTAAGCCACCTGATGTATAGCACAGTGTCTACCAACCAGGAAAAAAATAGCAATTCAAACATTTTTTAGTAGGAAAGGCATTGAGAACTGTTTGATATTCTCTGCCATGTGAAAATCCATGCGTTCATGCAATACAAGATAAGGATACTCTCCTCACAAGCCTTGAAAATCACTTATGTGCCGCATGGATTTGTTTTTACAGCAACGAGTCTGATGGGTGTGGAAGCGAGATTTGTGAAGGGGAAGTTATGTGAGCAAATGCCACTGAAGGCCCTCTGCAACACCGTGGGTCCAAGGATATTTACACCCCTGACTTTGACACATCAGGAGGTCAGCGAATCACCCAAGTCATGTGGCATTTCCGCTGAAGAGGTGGAGCCGTATTTGCAGTCACAGTTTTATAGGGTATGGTGAGGAAGCGTTGTTGTTGTTGTTGTTGTTGTTGTTGTTGTTGTTGTTGTTTCTGTCAAGATACATGCACACTTCCCTCATGGGTGTGGTACTCACTTCACCGTACATACCTACTTCTACACTTTGGCTCAAGGAGTAAAAGGGTGCACCAGGGTAGAGAGTAAACTTCACGTGTTGACTTCAGGGTTGAGTGCTGTTAGTGACTGTTGG
>DF245382.1:0-16721 GCA_000507305.1 Breviolum minutum Mf 1.05b.01 | reverse complement strand
ATCATCATCATCATCATCATCATCATCATCATCATCATCATCATCATCATCATCATCATCATCATCATCATCATCATCATCATCATCATCATCATCATCATCATCATCCTTGCTGTTGTCGTGACACACTGTTAGCACCTTTAGAGATCTGAATGGAGCAACATACAGCATCTGATCCCTCCAGTGACGTGCAGTTGGTTACGAAATGCGTGGGCTTCTATTGGGGATGGGTACAATCCGAAGGGTTTCGATTTCAACTCTTCAACATTTAAAAGGTAACTTTACCTTACAATTCCCAAAAAGCCTGATAATCTCGAAATGTAATCCCTCAACTTCTCCAGCTCCTCCCACCTTTTTCCAGGATTCACAGGAACCTCATGCCCCACCCAATCATCCAACCATCCACCTTCTCAGCACTGCTACCGCATTTGGGCAGCTCTTGCTGCATAAGCGCAGCCAATTCCTTTGGGATGATGAAGTGTTCAGTTATTCATGTGGTAGTTGTGTAATCCGTTGTTCATCATCCGTTGATTCATCAGACCACCTTCAATACTTATCAGACTTATCACTGACTTATCATCATACATTGTTCCTTCACTATCATTTTCTGATGTGGGATCTCCATGACCCTGCAGCCAATGGCTTCCTGCTGAGCTGTTTCCAACTCCGACTCCTCTTTCGCCCGACGAATCTGGCGCCCAGAAGGATATGGGTTGCGAGGATGAATCGTGACATCATCTCAGAATGGAATCCTTTCACTAACCGTCAAAAGCAGCAGGAGACACTGTTTGTGAATAATTTTGCCCACTGCAGTCGAGACAACTTTCCCGGAATACAAAGCAAAACTTAAAACATTGACCAAGAGTGCCTCTACCATCCTAAGGAACCATCCATTGGCTGCCTGTTGTGCACCAAAAACTTACCAAACATTACGGGAAATCCTGCAATGTATCAATTGAACAATGCTCGTCTACACTCATAATATATCATCAAATTGACAACCTGCTTCAAACTCGTTGCAACTTGCAACCTCCATGTAAGCAGATTGTCGAAAACCTCCCCCCGACCGCAGACCCTGTTAGCCAAGAAGGTGCGCAAAGCCATTGCGGCCTTCTGCTCCTCGCTATGACGCCAGAACAACCCTGGGTTTGCAATCAATAGACAGAGTGCCATTGTCACTTACAGTGTATATATATATATATATAGACTGAACATGTGTGTGTTGTATAGATTTTAGATGTGATTCGCTCGTGGATTGTTTTGGTGGGGTTTTCATTGCCATGCTACTACTCTTCTGGAAGGCACCTGGTTCGTTAGTGTCAAGTCGCGCGTGAACAGGGAATCAGAAGTCCAAGTGCATCGAATCAAAATTTCATGTTCTCGTGCCACTTTTCATCTTACAAACTTGACCTCTACAGTAGCTGGATCGGAGAAAAGTGTAGTCACCCATCATCAGCACCCCTCTTAGGCACCTCAAACTGCCTCTTTCGCTCTTCGGCCATCCTGTCATCATTGTGCGCATCCCTCTTGACACCCAATGAACCTATTCATCATCCCATCCATAGTCATACGAAGCACTACCAGGATAGTTAAAGGGCACTTAGAAGAATTTCAACCACAAGGTCTGGAAACCAGCTAGTTGTGGTATTTCTTCTGTGGCAAGTAAAATTGAAGGTGTCCAATTGACTCGTTTTCGGCCCTGCGGTAGACGAAAATGGGACGTCATGGGTGCAGAGTGTAGAGGAAAGATGTGACCGGAGAATGACCACCAGCCACACAACAGTATCGCACACCCAGCAGGCCACACTCTGCTTGACACAATTGCAGCCTCTATTCCCTCTCATCCACCGTCCTTCTGGAAATCAGTTCTGTTGCTCAAACTCTGACTGTCATCAAGTTGCGCGACTCAAGTTTCAAGTGGTGAAATCTTTGGACCAAAAGATTGCTGCTCGCCTCTTTTCCTCCTCCATTTTCTTTTGTGTAGCCTCTTCCATCCTCTGCCGTTGTTCGGCAGCTCTCCTCTTCATCTCTTCTTGCTGCCTGGGGCGCCATCGTTCCACATGGTGCTCACTAGACTGGAAACTACTTCTAGTCAGATTTGTTTGCACAGAATTTGTGGTGCACTGTTTATAGAGTGATGATAGCAAAAACTTGGACATTTCCATAGGGCAAGAGAATGCGGTTGCTGGTAACATGATGTAACATGCCTCAAACGATTCTCCTCCTGCAGCCTTCTTTGCTCCTCCTGAAAGATCCGGCTGATTTGGCAAAGGTCACATGCCTACATGTCCTACTAGAAATGGGAAGCCACAACAGCCGATGCCTATCTCTAGTCCTGTTTCTTCTTCATTTCAGCCATGGCCACTGCCTTCTGTTGTTGGGCAATCATCCTTGGTTCAGGCATTCTGTAGGGATCTGTAGGGTTTGTAGCGTGATTGAAAATTCCTTCACTGCAAAACGATCGGGCTCCAACCCGTCTATACTCTCAAACCTTCAATGTAAAAAATCTCTGAATTAAAGAAATATCTTAACTAAGAACTGAGGAAACACTCTATCTTCACTACCTGTATCTGTAAAACCCGAGAGTTAAAGCAGCAACAACTGTCTTAAGCTCCCAAAACTAGGACCGGATTAGGCCATGCCCAATGTGCTGAGCTTCTGTTGCTGCATGATCTCCTGCTGCTTCTGCTTGATGGATTGCTCCTGTGAATATTGCTGGCTGTACTGGTACGAGCCGTACCTCAATGTTCGCAAGGGGTTGAGCAACTGACTGTCATGGGAGATGACATGATAGGCTGATAGGATTGAAACTTCCCAGCTTCACCGGATTCAAACAATAGAGGTGTCTGGTTTCTGAAACTGACCTGCCCCAGTCCCATGCACCATCTGGTACCGCGTGAAACACACCAAGTGGCTGGGTCTCTGCAGGGGCAGGCAGCGCAGGCACTGCGCTCTGGCCGCTGGTGGCGCTGATCAAAAAGGAGCTATCCACTGGACCATCATAAGGCACCTGTCAGGTCGACATGAAGAGATGGTTGGATGGACAGCGGACAGCCTTGACAATATGCTGATTACATGAGGATCATATTTTACATCATTCGATGTAAAAACTCATTTCCCCTCTAGGCACCTGAGCCTCCTACGGGAAAGTGTTGTAATTCTTAAGCTAATTGCAATGAGGCTTTTGAGTTCTGTAAATCTAGGCATGCGTTTGAAACTCAAGTGGTTTCCAACTCTAGCACATCTCCCCACCTTCCAACCAGTCTTGGGTGGTGTGGTCGCACTGCTGCTGGGATGATAGGCCCAGACCTGATCACCTCCAACTTTGGGACCAAACCACCAACCACAAAAGCTGGCGCCATCACGGTCATCCCAATAGTACAACTGCACATCGAGACCATTCCTAGTGATGCAGCACTGCTTGGAGTCGGTGCGTTGGGAGCTAAATAGCTAAATGCCCCCCCACAAAAAAAAAAAACATATACCACCTCAGAGAAGTACTTGGGTCATAGTCCCCAAGATGAGACGATCTTCTAGAATAAATGGCTGAATACTATCCGGCTCAATGCCACAAGAACCAGGAGACATCACAGGAGCTACAATATATGAACATGTAATCAAAAGATTTCAACCCCCCAGCTCGAATGGTGCAACCTTCCCACGCACATCAACCCAACAAATCTAAGACCAGCTAAGCTTCACTTGCGTGTCTTTCTTGTATGTTGGTCTGCCATGGTTCTGCCCATTGGCAGTGAAATTGCCACGCACAATGCCGCCAACAGTGCTGTGAGTACAGCCTGTGACGCTGATGTGCGCAACACTGCCAACCATCTCCTGCAAACATTGGTAATGACGGATTTTCGAGGCCAGGGGCTAGGGGCCAGGGGTCTGTAAAAGGTCATACATTACTCCCTTGGGCACAACCAAGCATGGTGACCCTGTCATGGTCCATGTAAAGCACAGAGTCCCAAGCAAAGCATTGGCTTGCCACAAATGTCTACATGTTGATATGATTTCGCGCTCTTTGGGTCTACCTGGTTTTCTTTCTGTGCAAGACGTTCTTTCAAAAACCATCCAGCTCAAAAACACCGCAAGACCCAAAGGCTCGTTGACCTTGACCAATCCGTCAGTGTGGAACCAAACGCCTGTCCTCCCTGGGCGCAGCTTGCTGTGCAGGTTGTGCAGCTTGAGCTGCCTGAGCTGCCTGAGCTGCCTGAGCTGCTTGAGCAGCTTGGGCAGCTTGCGCCGCATAAGCTGCATAGGCCTTGGTCAAATCCCAAAAGGACCAGGTGGCAAGAAACCATTTGGGTTGACATCTCTTGATCCCAGGACATCTTCACATATCTTCGTCGGATCAATGCTACTCGGGCGTCAGCTACACGTCACAAGCCTTTGAAACTTGATAGCACACACACCGAGTCGAGTCAACCTACCCTGTGGATGAACAACAAAAACCTGAGCAGCCGAAGGCAATTTTGTTTGGGTGCTTATTTCTGTTCCTAACTCTCAATTTCCCTTCACCGTAAACACCCGTTCCAAATAAGAAACCCATCTAAGACTCCCTTCCCCTTCAAGATACATGAAACCCCCAACCACCATGTTGAGCAACACACCAAGTTACAGCAACGTTTGGTCCAAGGCACCTGTTGGGCAGTCGTCTGAGCTGAAGCACCGGCTCCTGGAAACAGTGATCAAATCTGATGAAGACAAATGAGATTGTATATATCATTTACATGTAATCATGTGATCATGTATATATCTTCGAGAGATAGATGTATGATGTATGTACGTACGTACGTACGTACGTATGTATGCGCATGCATGCATGCATGCATCATGCATGTGTGTATGTATTCACAAGATGTCACAAGCTTCTACTCTGAATCTGCACTTGTGAAATGACATAAGTGCTCCAACATGTTCCATTCTATTGAATCCGTTTATACCATCTGCTTCTGTATCGGCCCCGAAATTCCACCATGTACCCCCACCTCGTGTCTCAGCACGGGCTCCGGGATATGCCGACGCAGCAGAAGCGGCCTGAAATGTGAATATGATGGTTGTTTTACAGAGGGTATGTTGGTTTCGGTAAGGGTGCCCAAAACCGCTTAAACACTAGGATTGCGTTCTTCATTGGAAATATGGTAGAGATATAGATAACGACGATGTTTGATGAGTATCTATGATGAAGTTCCAGTGGATAGGTGGTCAGAATGTGGTCAGAGGTGCATCTGAAGAAAGAGGCGAAATGAGGCACGGTAGCACTGGCGAAACCACTAGCAAGGGCTTTACATGTCCCCCGATTCACTCGTCCAGTAACCACTGGGAGCAAATCGTATGTCAACCAAGTCCAAGTCAATCAATAATTCCATAACTTTATCAACCTCACGGTTTATTGGCAAAAGTGGGTGGGGGAGTGCCTTTAGATTGATCAGGGGCTCACACAGGCTACACCATCCCGCCTGCGCCGCAGCATAGAGTTGCGGGAAGGAGGGCTGCGCTGCTGCGTAGTAGCTCATCTTACCCGTCCTCAACATGGCCCAACGTCCAGAGAGTCCACCATCAGAGAGAGTCCAATGGTTTGATGGTTGGATAGGATTTCTTGTTCCATTGTGTTGGAGTGAATCTGTCTGGTCTGTCTGGAACTGTTTCTTCCAGTTTTTACCTCACCCATCTGGGCCGAAAAGTCAAACATATCAGTGAGGGCCCCGGGATGTTTGGGTATGTGAGTCTGGCTCAAACAATAGCCCTCAAAATAGATGATTGGAATACTACCCTCTGGTAAACTAACATAACAAATCCCCATGTTCAATAGGAAATACATCTTCAAAGGGTCCATTTTCCATTGCTATGTTAGTTTACCGGAGTGTAAACATCACCAAATCAGCACCAACACCTTACATTACAGAGTCCTTGCTACAAAGGTCTGAACACCGGGAATCTGAAATCTTAGCACATGAATTTGCAAGTTCATGTCAGTTGATGTTTCTACCCTTCCACATCAAGACACCCAGGTGACTCGCCAGGCGCGCCGATCCACACCGTTGGCCACCCCGTGACCCGTGGCTGGTTAGCCGTTAACTTGAGCCCCAAAATAGCCGCGTTTGTGAGAGTCTTCAGTCCTTAGCCAGGAATTCGAGCTGATTCTGGTTCCTACAAGGGTCCATGCAGCACCTACTTGGCCAACTTCCATAGGCTATGTGGTTTTCTTCCCCCACCTGAAACGCAGCAGCCAAACTTTTTCTCACCAACCTTCTCTCACGGGAGATCGCCAAGCCTCAGACAATGGTTGCTTCAACAGGTTCAAACCACCAGAAAATTCACTCAAAATGTCATCTCTCAAAAAAAAAATCCTATCGCCCGGAAGGGGGGGTCCAATCCAGCTGTTTCTTGTTCTTGTTGGAAATTATGCTTCTCAGCTTCCCTTCATTTCTGTTATCCATTGAGTCATGTGATGGGGGAACCTCAACACCAATTTGCTGGTTCCAGGCGTTGGGCTTTCAGGTTTCCATGTCGTTTCTCCCCAAAAGCAAAGGGCTCACCCTGTGGACCAAAGATGTCCAAAGCAACGCAAGTGAGATGCGAAAACGAGATTTCTTACTTAGGTAACAAACAATGATAATTATCCAAGTGGATCCAACAAATTCTCAGAATGAGCTGCAACTCTCCCAATGAGCGGCAACTATCCCATGTGAAGGTGGTTGAATCGAGTATGCCCGGAATAATGCAGTAGTGCGAACAGCAGAATAATACTTCGAACAACAGCCGTCAATGCCCTCCTCATACAGGACTCTCTCTTCAGGGTTGAGTCTGTGAGCCTCCCAAATCCTCTCCAAGTGCCGTCCAAGGAACCCATTGTTTCTCAGCCGGGCCATTCCAGACACGGGCCGGCCCTACTTCAAAGATGACTGGCCGTGAACTTTCCACCGCGAGAGCAGAGACATGCCACACCATGACAAAAAAAAATCTTCTGGGCCGCGATCATTGTCCATGATCTCTGCAGCCCTCATTTTTCTAAACCATTTGTGTTTAGGGTTTTGTTGGAAGGCTTCCCCTATGGGCATCGTGGCATCAAGTTTGCCGCTTCGCACAGTGGCGTTTGTGAAGATTATACGCCGGAGTGAAGAGACACCTCGGCTGCCCAAAGGGCCTCCCAAGGTCAATCTTAGTCGGCTTAGTCGGCTTAGTCCCTTAGTCGCAGCACCGTTCCAAAGTAAATTCCTTGGGGCAACAAGTAGCGCCTTTACAACGATGTTTTCTATACATCTACAGGTAGGACCACTAGGGTGTATCTAAATAAATGAATACTTTAAAATTATGTGTGCGTGTATATATGTATGTGCATTCTTAATGTAAACGCGTGTGTTTATAGGTTTATATGTATGTATTGTACACTGATTGAATCCGAGCATATGGCGAGAGACATTGAGAGGAGGTGCCTACATATCACAGACACCGTTTATATCATGTTCAAAGCCTCCATTCGCCATTTGCCCATTTGTATGTCAATTATTCATCTCGAGCGTTTCATTTGGGAAACCATCAAAGCGGAGGGGAAAACTCACCTACTGTGCGCAATGAGATGTACATATGTTCCACATCTTTCTTGACAGCAAAGTAGATTCTTTTTGCTGCTCCAATGAATATCTATGTTCTTATTTAGTACAAAAGTTCAAACAGGAGATCAAATATATACACGCCTTTTGTTTTAGTCACTGCAACCTTTTTGGAGCAGGTTTTGCCGCATCGCATAGAAAGCACGTTCTTACGTCCCCATCTAGACTCGACCAAAAAACACGACACCACGAGTTTGAGACATATATCTGTATCAATATATAAATATATATATATATACACATTTTACATATATAACTCCTGGTTCTCATCATTTTATTTCAACATCCTGGGTGGTGGATTAGGGCAGAAACTCCGGTAAATATACTGATTACAGTTAGTCTAAATAAAAATATAAACACGGAAAAATATGCAATAGTAAACAAATATTACAGCCTAACAAACCATCTGGGATGCCATCACAGGTCGTCATATAACCTAACCAAATTTTCTTTCTAAAACTTGCATTCACCACTTCAAGAAATCTCTCCACACCCTTAATTGAGGGCCCCTGGGCGCCACAATCGGCTCCTGTTCGGCATTTCCATCCCATGGAGAAAGATTCGGATATTCCAACAATAAAAGGTTGGTCCAACTTTTGGTCATACAAAATCGTCATTCATTACCCAACCGTGGTCATGTTAACCGATGTTTCACTAACAACTCATCCGTCACTTAAAATGACATCCCCAATCGCCGGAGCTATGGACCGGGCGGAGTGATATTGACACGCAAATATGTGGAGAGAAATACGGCGTTTAGAGTGATGATACTGTAATGCAATATACATATATCACATATATGTATATATATGCTTGGTTCGATTTAAACATACTATACTGTACATTTACAGGACCTTTTTCTACTATATAGAATTTGTAGCACTTTCGAAAGGAGCTTTTGCAAGTCAAGTTGTATTGCATAATTACCCCTTCTGTCCAGATCAATATTGGTAGCCCCCTCTCTAATTTTTAAACCTAGAGCAAATACACCTGTGGATGCATCTGTTTCAAGTGTGGGAAATGAGGCGCATGCCACGCTATATGTATATATGTATATATACAAATACTCTTATTTAGTTGCGTTGATCCAGGGGCTGATGGAGGGTTGCGCATGTGCACCTGAACCCGTGTTACATGAAAATATTCTCGAAACATGTTGCATTATTAGGGTTTAACCAAGATGGGCATTTGCATTTCCACTGCCTATCTCCATCCTTGCGCGACCCTCCTGGGACAGTGTCCATTCACCGAATCCTGAGCATGAGTTGAAGCAAAACTCATAAGGGTTTTGCGGCTTTTTGTTACCTTTGTTCCCAGCTGCCCTACCCCTGACCCTTCCAGTTCTAGCCTAGGTACTGGAGACAGCCTGGTTGGCCCCAAACCAACAGCACACCCAGCCCCAAGCCATCAACCCTCCGCCATTTTTTCACCTCCCAGCCAATCTTCCTGACAAGAGCATTGGAAAAGCCAGGATTTCTAATATTTCTTACTGTTGGGTGGGCCCCTGAATAAAAAACCGAATCTTAGTCAGTACCCAATTCTAAAGTCCCAAAAAGCCAAACAGATTCCACCAGCTATGGTCAGTTCCGTTCTCCGGCCGTTACGTTAGCTTATAGCCATAGAGTTGTGTTTGGACGGGAGTCTGGCTCAATTTGAAGTAGTGTGGGACAAGCTACACTTGCTGTGACTCCACTTGGCACACCCATTCTTTTGTCAACAAAACGGCTGAAGCCGACAATCTTCGCAACTGCGCGACTTGGGATTTCTTGGGGGAACCTTTTGTTTCACCATCAATTTATCCTCCCCTCGGAAAAGTCAGCCAGCAAGTTACATTGTTCGTGATGGTGTCTGGTGTTGCCTGCTCCTGGCTCGCATAACATGGCCCCCTTGCCCGAAATTGAATCATATCCTGGTATATCCCCTTCAATCCCTTTACACTGACACGGAAGGAGGGAAGAGCGCAGTATGAATCTAGGAGTCAATTAAATAAACAGTGGTGTATATAACACTGGTATTTTTGCGTGTGTGTGTCTCTGTGTGTATCTATGTATGAACACATACAAACACACAATCCCGCACACATATTCATTTGAACAGCATGCCATAATACCATGGACACTGAGCATGCGGATGAAATATGGAAGATCAAGTGAACAAAGAGAGATAAGGAGAAAACAAAAAGAAAAATAGACCATATGTGCATCCAAACCAAACAAGGACACCAAGAAGGTATGCATGCACGCATGCAAACTACTTGGTAACAATTGCTTGGACTGCACTCTATCTTCACCACACCTTGCCAATTTTTGTGGCATAAAAAAAAATCAACCATGTTTGCAGGGAGCTCCACCAAAAAAACTCCACCAAAAAAACGGCTTGGCTCCAAGGTAGTACTGCCCAGTTGATCCCACTAAACATATCCAGTGATATCCAGTGCTGGAAGGGTGCCCTCGAACCATTCCAATAAATTGATTCGGATCTATGTTCTGTCAATATCATTTAATCTGAAAGTGATCTATATAAAGCGAGGATATCTTGCAAGGTCTTGGCTCTATTAACGTTTGACTTGCCACCAGGTAGGGCTTTAGCAAGATTGGATGGTGGTAATCTTCCCCTCAAGCCCAACCCCAAACAAATTTAAACAATCGCCCACCTCAAGGCATCTCATGAAAAACGACAAGGGCTTCCTTTCACATTGGCTGGTCCCCAACACAATGGCTCATTGCTTCGAGATATGCATTTTTGGTGATCATTTTTCGGAAGCTTTTGGCAACAAAGTCCAAAGCTACAAAACACAGTTTTGCTGTTGAAATTTCGTTTTATATAGTTTCATTTTGCATTGGTTTGAATTTTGAAGTTGATGTGTTATCTCAGACCTTTTCAGGAGCAAGCCTACGAGATATCACTGGGGCCTATGCCTATACCAACCCTCGGTATAAAGTGCCAAAGAGAAAGCGCACAAAAAATCTGTGCCATCAGTCACCAATACATTCTTTGGCACCAATCAGAAATCAATCCTCCTCAAACCAACGTGTACATATTCATACGCACAATGTTAGTGTGTCTAAACTTTTGTCCCTGTTTTGTGAAAAGAGATGATAATGATAAAGGGCACGCCTTAAATCAAGGGATCAAATCTTATCTCCTATATGTTGATTGATGGTTTTGGCTGTGCCCGGCAGCGAACAACTGCCTGGAATTCTTGGGAATACACTTCGTTACCCCCTAGAGGCCAACAGTTCTTTTTAAAAAAGTCGTGATACTAGCATAATCTGTAAAGAAGTCACTAGATGTCACTAAGGTAAAGAGTGATTTGCAAAATACCCCTGACCGACTTTGCTTCTTGCATTGTTAATCCGTTTTCCAAACCTCTGTGATCATGTTGTCATGCAGCACATCTATATACCCTTAATTTTGGGGCACGTTGGTCAGCTACAACTGAAACCCTATCGCCCTACTGAAGCCACACAACCCTGGAAGTCGTGGAGGCCTTGTAGGCCAAAGACCCCCTTAGAAGCCACAGGTTACAAGGGTTACAACCATTGAATTTTGGGGAAGATCACGAAATAGGTTGGAGTGAGGGTATGGGGCACATAAAACTACAAGAAGACAAGCAAACCTGTGGCATCTTTACACTATCGATGGTTTTTACAAGTGTTTAGCAATTTCCTAGTCACAATGGAACCTTACGGAATTTTCACTAGATACAATCATCATTGCAATCGGAGTGAGGTTTCGTTTACCAAGAACAGCCCTGGCTACTATCAGTGTTCACCAGCAAGCTTCTAGGCAACCTTCCCTGTTGGAGCATTTATATAGTGTGTGTGTGTGTGTGGAGTCACCAAATTAGGAATGTGAGGCCTCGTGGAGATTTTTTGAAGAAAGTATTATGCCAAAGGAATAGCAAAAGCGAGCAGAAGAGAGAAATAGAACATGAACTTCATTTCAAGTACATACGCAAATGGATCCTCTGTCTCTATATATACATATATATATATATAAATCTATTTATTTATTTATGTGTTTTGTTTATTTATCTATGTATTATGATCTATCATATTGTATTCTACATCTGTGTGTGTGTGCATGTCTGTGTTAACAAATATATGACTATATATCTCACGTATCAAGTATACATGTATACCAAATATCATATAATATACAAATGTTCGTGCATGTCTGAGATGAAGCATCTGTAACATTTGCCTAGTAACCTACGTAGTATTTGTATGATGGTCCATTTCCTAGGTTCAACAACACCTTTCATGCCTACATCAACAAAAATGCCTCTGCCCTGCCTTAGACGTTGACCCAATACCCAAAAAAGTTACGGATCAGCTGATACCCAAGGCACTTGTAGGCAATTAGGAACCTTTGCCGCGGCTCCGAAAAACCCTGGATCGCTGGCTTCACTCTATAAGAATCTATGATTGGCATCAACTGACCATGAAGCGGCCCAGGGTCATATTCCTTAAAATGAGGCCAAGTAAAAATCCCAGGATGCCAGGTCCTGGATGCTATGTTTTCGATACTCGTTGGCTGCCCAGGGCGGCATTTTTTGGTGGGAGGCCATATGGGAAATCGTGAAAGTGATGCCATTGGTAGGCCACGTTGGTAGGCCCCGTTGGCCACGCAAACTAACAGCTCCGCAGGAAGCGGAAGACACTGTTGCAGTGGGATCTGGCTAGAAATTGTGATTCCTGGAATCAAGAGGCAGAAATTGCTGGAGATTGCTTCAGCATACACAAGCCATGATTAAAAATGCTGAGCCCCTGTAAGTCTCTCCCCCCTTTTTCGGACTGCGTTGCTATCGGTCACCCCTTCTGCCATACCTCTGCTCCCTTTTGTTTCACCTAGGCCTATAGGAAATTCGGTCTGTTGACCTGTGAGCGACCCCGTTCCTCATTAGTATGGCGGTTGCTGTTTGAATAGCATGAGAACCCCTTTCGTTGCCTAAACGGGCAGTTTTCATGGGGAAATGCTATGTCAGGAAACACCTTTAAGATCCTTTAAGACCATCTAAAGTGACATTTCTAAACCAAGTCCCTGATTTAGACCTTAGACCATCTGACACCAGGCAAAACCCCATCACCAACCTACTCACCCTGAGTTGACGAGCAACTAAAAAAAGGGCCTCAGGGATTGATCAGAAGGTTGGAACCAAACCAGAAGCTATACAGTGATGATAAAGATTATCTTGGATACCCCGAAGCTTTCCCAGGGTGTTGAATTCAAAAAATCTATGCCTGACAGGTTCTCGTAGTGGATGTGGCTATTCCTAGCATGAAGAGGGTAAGAGGGTACCGTGCGGCTGCCCATTTACACCATATAAACTTCAAAGCTTGAGTGACTACCCACATGTCCTCAGAAAACAATTCATTCACTAATTATCAACATGAATGCATTGGATTCCTCAACCAGCCATAACATGCGGCCATTGGGGGTCAACATGTTGAGCACCATTACTCGACAAGCATTGAGCACCACACCCCTAACTCTCGCGAACCCTGGGTTTGGCCCAACTAACCCACCAATCGGAGAATTGGGGTAAACTCCCAAGATCCCAAGCCATGATTTTTCAGGACCCAAACCTTAACCGTGTACAAATGCTGGCCCCAAAACTTATGGACCACTGCTATCCATCGCTGCCTTCTTCAAGTTCACCGGGCCAACCAAACACCGAGGACCGAAGCCCAAAAACTACACGCCAAGGTGCCAGGTTGACAACAAACCACTGCAAACCTTCCTCTGGCAATGCAAACATTAGGAGATTCCTTTAAAAATGACATAGTGCCAGGAAACTATTTTACAAGGACACCAAGTTGAAGAATTGAATCCCTTTAACTTCAGGGTCCGCAAATAGTTTGCTGGGATTCGGGGTAGACGGTTTTAGTCACCATATGAACATGCACTGATTGGAGTGGTTAACAAACATGATTCAACCAGGAAAGCCTCAATACCATCCAATACCTATTAACTTATATATACCTAAGAGGTTCTTCCTGTAGTTGAACTTATGCAACCTGACCCTAAGGGATCTTTAACCCTCCAAACACCCTGAGAGAAGATTGGTATGCAAGACCTGAAGCTTCACCGGTGAATGGCAACTCGTGAAAAGAGAAACCTTTCAACAGCTGATTTGTTAGTACAATATATATATATATATATATAATCCCCCCAAACAAAAGAAAGGCATTCATGAAACTAGTTCCATCATTTGTTGCGCTCTTCTAAAAAAATCATTTAAGACATCGAGACAGGTCACGCCAGGACCTGGAAATCCGCGGCCAGGTCCCACTCAAGGTGATGCTGCGCGAATCGCAGTGGTGGCATGTTTTTTTCGGATTCGCCTTTGGATCCCTCATGGGATCTGCTTCCCTCGAAGACACCATGAGTAAATGAGTCACACCAAAAAATGTCTGCAAAAAAAATATGGATTTAAGGCTGGCTACATTTCCTCACGCACCTCATCTAGCTTGCAAGTCTCAGGTACTTACAAAAGGATGACCACTTTAAGGGGTCTATCCCAAAAAGAACGTGAAAGTACTTGCAAGTTGCAGCCATTTACTTTCCACCTGAAAATAAGGACAAAAAAGCTTGCTTGGTGTCAAATAAAAATAAACCAAACTTCATCCGTTCATCCCATAAGAAATCATGAACCAGATCATGCAACAAATCATGAGGCCCACCAAAAGGAGCCCAACACATGGGAACGAGGGGAGCCAACCATCATCCCACTCTCAAGGGATTGCCGGACGCACGGCCATCTCACCTTGGCATATGGCTGATGGGAGACGAGCCGTGGTGAAAAACATGACCATCTTCCAATGAACCATGTGACTCTGAAACGACTCGTTGTCCTTCTGAGTGAAGTAGAAAAGTGCTAAGTGAATACACCTATTCATGTGATACGTATTCACTTTCTCGGCCCGTTTTCTTGCACCGGTAGATCAGAAAAAAAAAAGGTTGGTTGGAAAGTCCAAGGAAAAGAATTAGAGAGCACTGAAGTGTTCTGCCACTTCACCTGCGAGGCTTTGGCAAATCCTGGGAAATCCGCGGTGTTTCGGTCAAGGAACGCCATAGAATAAAGATTGCTTCGTCTCAGTGAACAGCAAGATACACCTGAGTTGGATCGAAGATCCATAAACCTTCGCTCAAATATGCAAATTATTGAGGATGAATGGAAGATGACTAAAGTCACCTTCCCGAAGCAAACAGCCATCGAGGGATGGATGGAGAGTTGGATGTTGATTGTCATTTCTTGAAGTGACACGCAGTCAGCGACCATGTGAGTCTTTTGAAGATGTAGTTCAAGAATCTGTTGATTGAGGGTGAAATGACAATATGATATTAAACTGATACAAAAAATGCAGAGTGTAAATGACCAACCGCTTCCAGAAGCCCAGTTTCTTTCAACTCAGAACACTGCCAACCACACACCCAACACCACCGAAACAAATAGCTGAAGTTCGAGCAATTGGGTTTCCTGGCAGTGCCGGTGTTTCCCACCACAGTGACCCAGCCCACTTTGCCATCCATCTTTGCCCTGCACTTCATTCGCATCAATCCAGACCTAGGCCGGGTGAAAGATAATTCCAAGAAGTGTTGTTTGGAAAAACTGGAGGATGACTTGCAATAGATGCGGTAAGAACCTAAAAGTATGAAGTCATCATGTTTATGGAAAGTATCGATTCATGAATATGGTAAAGAATGGCTGCATCTCTTGCCATCTCCTTATTCAAGAGAACAAACAACCCAGCTGGTTAAGGAAAATTCTTGAATATGGTAAAGATTTCCTTTATCTCCTGCAACCCGCTTTTTCAATAAAGGTAAATGAACATGTTTGTTGAAAATGCTATGGGAGTCAAGAATTGCTTCATCTCCTGCAATCTAATTGCTATTGACAGATAGCAAACACAAATGCCATGTGATTGCTGAAAACTTGTCAATGACTGCAGAAAAAAGCACTGCTCTAGCTTAAAATCTGCTTTTCTCTTACAATCTACTTGCCAGACAAAATGAATGACTATGCTTGTTGAAAGCATTGGCTAATGATTGTGGTTGAAAAGCATGCATAAATGCTGTACATGAAGAGGCTTGATGAAAATGTTGCATAATTGCATAATGAATGTGGTAAAGTACTGTGGTTTATCTTCTGAATTTTATTCAAATAGATATATGTACATATATAATCATATATACGTATACATACATGGTATGGGCTAGAAATGGTGTTTCACTTTTTTGTTGCTCATTGCGCCAAGGTACGCACCAAAATCATCCCCCAAAAAAAGTCAGAATTGTCTAGTGAAGGCAGTGTACCAAAACATCCCCGAAGTTCCAACTCGATATCAACCTTGATAAAAAAAGGGTCCCAACCTCACCAGCTTCCACGGCTTCACCGATCAACTGGGCGTTCCCAACTTTTCGTCCTTTCTCATCCATTCTCGAACCTCGATCAACTCACCGGGCCGCAGCTTGCGTGAAGTGTCGGCCTGCGAAAAAGAAACGGCCCCCCCAACGACCCGAAAAACGACGTTTTTCTCAGATAGGCGATGAATCCTTGAAACCTTTCTGTGAATTGTGCTATAATTTACTATTTGGTGAGTGCTTGCGATTACACCTGCAAAATTGACATGGAACCTAGAAATCACCCACTTGAAAAGGAAAATCATCTTCCAAAGGTCCAAACCTCCAAATTTTTGGGTTCCATGTTAATTGTACTGGGTGTAGCACATGCTATCTTAAAATACCTCGTTCACTTGGCCTTGCCATCAGAGTCTAGGTCGAAGCTATCCATCAGAATGGTCTCCTGCCATCGGCCGAAAGAAACAAATGTCAAGTGCTCATCTTGCATGTTTGGTACGGTTGCCTGTACACAAAGTATATAAATTACAGTAGTGATGGGGACTGGGGGTAGGTTGCCTGTCACGATTTTCCCCCAAATATTTCATCACTACATAGGGGCATTTTTCCACCCCATATCATGTAAAAAATCATTTTAACATTCTTATTTCCATATCTTTTGCCCCAATATATTTCATCACTACTAGGGGGCATTTTCTCAACAACATATTACATCATTACATAGCATCATTTTTCCCC
>DF245380.1:0-19990 GCA_000507305.1 Breviolum minutum Mf 1.05b.01 | reverse complement strand
GGCGACGATGCTTGACCCGGTAGATCTAAAGCGAAATAGGGACAATACTTTAATGGACCATACAGATGTGTGTGATGCAATCAGTGCCAGTGAAGATGTGGTCAATTTCTAACGGAGTAGACATTTGTTTATTTGGAGAGACCGAATTTCTTTGCAAGTTAAAATTCTTGTTCATTTTCAAACCTTCTCGCGTGAGTTGATACCTTGCCTATTGGCCATATTGAATGTTTTATACCGTGCACTTTTGGCTTCAAGGTTTGAGTCATGACACTTCCAATAAAGTTGTTAACATTTCTTTGTGATGTTCCAGCAGAATTTGACACATGCATTAAAATTTTTGTCGAACTGCCATCCAGAAGATTCAAGACAGCCAATGTATTAGCACGAAGAACTGAATTTCTTCCCATCACTGCGATATGCTTTTCGATTTCTGGACAACCGTGGATCACTGCCTTTATTCGAGCCCGACAGCATTTTGCCTTGACAATCGCAGGAAGATTATTTCAACCCTTGTTACCTCAAATGATTCGCAGTACTCTTTCCGTACATGAGTTATCTTCTGCCACCATTACTAAACTACTCCGTCGACTTTTTCGAGATGATTCATTACGCGCCCACAGCCTCAAACACACACTTTTGAGCTTTGCTGCAAAAAGAGGCCTAACACCTCATGATCGAAAACTTCTTGGTTACCACCTTGACAAATCAGAG
Source organism: Breviolum minutum Mf 1.05b.01 (assembly GCA_000507305.1). Classification (NCBI taxonomy): domain Eukaryota; class Dinophyceae; order Suessiales; family Symbiodiniaceae; genus Breviolum; species Breviolum minutum. Next base: position 19,279 of record DF245380.1, on the reverse strand, counting down.
GTGTCACTTGCAACATACAGTCGGGATATGCTCAGTGACCCATTACGCAAACTATCAGTTCTTTTGCTGGAAATTCAACATGGCACTTTTCAACCTGACAACACCCGCTCTGGTTACCTCAAGCAGGACGCAGCACCTCTTCATGTACAACCTGTTGGTGCACCAAGGACATCGTCCCCTACAGAATCACCAGAACCAAATGATGATTTTGATATTCCAGAATTCCACCAGGACGATTCAGCGGAATCCTTCTCACAGCATTCTGACTCTGATTCCAATGCCTCATCAGATCTTTCTCAATTCGATGATGCAGAGGCTCACATTATTCCTCCACCACCAGATACCTTTCCTCCCAATTCTTGCTACGATCAGCGTTTGGTGGAAAAGTTCGATGTTGTCCAACATCGTCAATCCTATAGATTACATTTAATTCAAGATGCATCTCAATTGAAGATGCTTTGCGGTCGCTTGATTTCACCCGCTCACACTAAATTGGCCAATTGGCCCTCTATTCCTTTCCCTTCTTGTTCTCAGTGTTTTGCAAGTAAAGTCATCGGAGCATATGACGAAGATTCTTGATGAAAAAGAGAAGGATTTGTCCAGTCAGCTATCGCATTCAAATCTACTGTGTGCAAATCTTGATAATTTTCTTTTCCGCAGCCATTTATTTTTCAACATGTCAATCTTAGATTCTGCGGCCCAATTCAGGTCTAGAGCCACTGAGCTTGGTCTTTCTCACACTGCAATAGACAGTCTGAAGACCTCCGGTGTTTCTACATTAGGCCACCTGGCATTTGCAGCAGGAGCTAATCCCACTGAAACCACTCCAGATGGCATTCAGAATTTTGTTGACTCTCTCGGCATCACGGATGAAGAGAAGTTCATTCTCAAACGCCTCATATTCGAGGCTCAAACCCTATTCATTGCCTCCTTGAAGGCTCAGGTCCAATCGTCAGGTGATGGATCCAAAGATCCTGCAAAAAGTTGCCTCCAGTTGAGCGTCAAAGTCGCATTGAAGCCCAACGTGAACGTCTCCAAGGCATTTTGATTCATGGAGAAACCGAACCCAGCCATGAATTGATTGATCTATGTTTTGCCATGATTGATGAGAAGGTCATTCGATACATCCCACCTCACAGGTGCACAAAGAGGGATACGGAAATTCAAGACCATGCATCTAAGGATAAGGACATCCTTATGCTGGAAAAAGGCCAGCTTGTGTCAAAGAGGAACACCTTACCTAGCACTTCGACAGCTGACGCCTTGAAGTTGCACAACTGCCTTATCAGACGTGCGCTTGCTTTTGACATTGCAGGCTTGATCTCATTTAACAAGCTTCACTTCTACCATCAGCACCTTTTGTCTCAGCTGAACATGAAGCCTATCCCAGGCTTTTCTCAGCCGTTATTGAACCAAGTGATCAATGCAGACAAGTCTTTCTGGTCCAAGTTGTCTGAACTCGCTGATGGCGACATTGTACCCAAAGCTGACGGATCCAGGCCATTAGACAAACTCATCGAAGTTGCAATGCACTCACCTGAAATCACTTTTCAACTCCTGCCTCGACCGGCAAATCCTCAAATAGTGTACCAGCCTCAAAGACAAGTAACTCAGAATCAGGGTCAGTTGGCTTTGATGGATTTGCCCAAGGGCGAAGGGGCGCCTGCGGGTGTCTCGAAAGCTTTGAGCCCTCCTGCTGAGGCAGCTGAGCCACTTCAAGAGGTTTTGGCTGCGGCCACAACGGAAGCGGAAGTGAAGTGGGACAAGAAGCGGAAGGCTGAGGCCAATGTGCAGCCTGTGGGCTCGGAACAGACTCTCACGGAGCGTTTGGACCAGTTGAGGGATGGTCTGAAGGCAGAGTCATCTGCGGATGACGCGGGTGCCTTCCACAAGCAACCTGCAACGAAAAAGCGTCCAGCTGCTGCGCCAAAGTCGAAGTCCAAGCCTGCGGGCCCGATGAAGCGACCAGCGCAGAAGAAACAAGTGGCCAAGCAGAACAAGCAGGCTGTTGCGGCAGACTCCAAAGAGGCACTCCGTGCGCGGCTGCTTGCATCCATTCCGGAAGCTTTGAAACAGCGCTTCCGCAAGGGTTGTGCCACTTGCAGATGGAGAGCATACTGTTGCAATTCGTGTTGGAGGAAACGGGGATTCTCTTAGGTTTTGGGTTTCTGCGAACATTATATGCACTCGATGCTTGAAAAATGGAAACGTTTTTTTTGCACTTGTTCTACTGGTGGAGGCAATGTCTTGTGGCTCGCGTTTGAAGTGTTCAGGTGTCTCTTTTTTTTTTCTGGGAGCTGTTCCGTCCGCAATGTTTTTCTTTCAAGGAAATGGGCTGTGTCGGGTTTCAGAGCACTTGTCCTGTAAGGGTTGAAGGCTGGCTTGCTTGGATGTGTGTGTGTATATATATATACTCATGCATCATCGGAACATTGATACTATATATAATTTGTGTACAAAAGGCAACGGCCAACCTATTATATACTATCGAGACTCGTGTTTTTTTTTGCTCTTGTCAGGTGCTGCAATGCCCCCTACAGCTGGAGACATTTCGTTTGCGGACGAAAGCAGCTACGAAGAAGTGGTTGTGGAAGAGCCAAAGCCGGAAGAACCAGAACCGGAGTTGGCAGGAGACACCACTTCTTCTGAGGAATCAACGAGCGAGGAAGCCGAAGCCACCAAAAAGCGTGAGCCCGAGGTGGAAAACCCGCACAACCGTGTGGAGATCCGTGGCAGGGCCAAGCACCGCCCTGAAGAGCGACGCAACCGCGGGATGCTGAGGCCAGGGAGAAGCGTCCACGTAGTCCGCAAGAATGTACTGAGGGCCGGGCAAGGCGTGCGCGCACCCCGGAACCGCCTGTGGGCAGGGCTGCGCGCACCCCGGAACCGCCTGTGGGCAGGGCTGCGCGCCCGCGTAGCCCAGAAACGCCTGAGCGCGGAAGGTCCAAGGGCAAAGCCAAGGGGAAAAAGGGTGAGGTGGAAGGTTACGTGCGATGCGGAATCTGCCGCAGCCACGTGCGTGACACCGCCTGCAGCCGAGACCAGCGCCAGTACTGGTCGGTTTGGTGCAACACCTGGCGCCGTTACAACGCTGGGATGTCTTGGAACGCTGCCCAAGCGGCGGCCGAGAGGCAAAAGCGCCGCAGGGAACGCAGGGAACGTGGAGCAGAAGATTTCCCCGCCAAGCGCCGCCAAGAAAAACCAGTGGCCCGCAAGGAGAGGTCAGAGAAGAAGAGAGCCGGCAAAGAAAAGAAGGTGAATAAGGAAAAGAAAAAGAAGACTCGGCGAGTGAGCGCCCAGAGCCTGCCAGGCCAGCTGGGAAGAAAGGCGACCGGCCCCCAAGCTCGTCTGGAGACGAGGCGGCACCGCGCAGCAGTGGTTCCGGGAAAAAATGGACCAAGGTCTACCATTGGGTCCAGCTGTGATGACTTCACGGAAAGCTATGACCTGCGGGTCTTAGTGCTGTGTGGCTGGAGGCCATATCCACAGGCTCTTCGAAGCATGGGCTTTGTGCGCGCTTGGACCTGCGGGCCCAGGATGTCTTGCTGCTGCTGCCGCCCGGAATTAGTTTCTTGTGTACAGGACGTAGACACCACGTGACAGCAGATTTGGTGTAAGTTCTTGTGTCTAAACGTAAAGAACAAAGACTTTGAAACAAACTGAAACCTTTTTGTTTCCCAACTAAACCTATAAAGTATACAAAATTAAAGTCAAACTCTTTTTTTTAAAACCACCACCAAATCTGCTGTATTGTAGGTAGTTGCGCTAGGACTGCTATACACATATCGCTGGTCACACACAGGCGAAAAATTACTGGGGGCTCTGTGTATCCGCAGCCGTTTTGTGTTTCCGTAGCACCTTTTTGGTTTACGTGCAGTTTTTTGGCTCTGTAGACAGCATGTCAGGACGGGACGCTATCTTCTATGTCCATGGACACACCTTGGATCGAATGCATCACATGGCGCATTTTGCGTTGGGAAGAGGCAAAGACTTGTTCGATCACCTGGAGGTGATAATCTCTGCTCTGGTTGAAGCATCGCATAACCCGGAAGTCTTAGACGCAGACAGGCACATACTCTGTCGCGTGGCAGAACTTCTGGCCGTTGTGTTGAGCCGCAGCCATGAAGATCTCTTCTTGCCTGTGGAATGCATGCTCACATGTCACGTGCCTGCGAGGTGCGAGGCACGCTGGACTGCGGTCCTGTTAAGAGCAGAGGCTGCGGCCAGAGATTTTCGATTTGTCTCCTCATTACTCCGGGCATATTGCAAGCATCTTCCAAGGTACCTTCTCCTGCGGGAGCACAACTGGCTGGAAAGATGTGCGCCTTTGTTGTCGCAAGGGGCTGCGTGCCTTACAAGTGTTCTGCAGAAAGACCAGGCCAACTCATGACCAATTTATCTGTTGGAAAGCAGCAGATGAATTTCTACAGAGAGTCTGTTTTGAGAAAAAAGGGTTTGTCCGCGAATGTCCGCCGTTGTCCGCCGTTGTCCGCGCGTTTGTGTTCTCCCGTTCCGGTTGTCCGCGGGCGCATGTCCGCGGACCAAAAACATAGGCTTAATATATATCTTTTATATTAAAGTAAATATAACCCATGTCCGCGGATGTCCGCGGCGTGCCAGTATCCGATGTCCGCGTAAGAATTCACATTGTCCGCGAGGGTTCATAGCTTTTCACCAAATTTGTGTCTTTGTTTCCTGCAGCCATTTGTTTTGGAGGGCCAACTTTGAAACGTGTTAAGCCGGGAACCGTTTGTAGAAGTATGGCCTCAACGACGAGTCAACCTGTCTCCCAGGAAGTACCAGCCGTGGCCAACGGAGCTGCGGCTCCTGCGGCAGGAGTGCAGCCTGGTAGCCAGTTGCTGACTTGCAAATGGTGCGGTGGTGGGTATATCCCCGAGCAGGGACGCCTTCACGGGCATGTCTTCAAGTGCGCTCCGTGTGACGCACATGAAAAGGCGCTGCGGCGCAACTTAGGCACGGACACGGGCTTGCAACAGTTCAGCGCGGAAGAAACTCACAAATTCTTTCAAACGCTGTTGCAGAAGAAGTCTGAGACTCTGAACGGTCGCTTACAATGGACCACTGTGCGCGCAGTTCTTGTGAACAGTATCACGGAACGCACGGTGAATTCATACAAGGGACAAGTGGAATGTTCTGAACTTCCGTTGTCGGTGTATATCCAGCAAGGCTGGCAGCCGGAGGTTGTTCAGAGGTGCCCTAAGGTGTGGAGTGACAAGTTTGGAGTGTACTGCTACCAAGTGCCAGTCAAGAAGCAAACTTGGTCACAATGTTTCGAGAGAATCGAAAGCAAGCTTCTCCAGCAGGAGAAAGACATCACGAAGCAAAAGGGCAAGAGTCGCAAAGGTGATCCGGACGACCTGGACGTACCCGTGGCTGCTTCGGCTGAGAAGGCGTCCTCCAGCAAGAAGGAAGCCAAGCAAGCGGAGGCACAGGCCAGGAAGTTGTCGCAAGAGAATCACAAGATCGGCACGGCGGCGGCCAAGGCTCTCGGTCCCTTGGTGCAGAGCGAGGGCAGGATGCGGGCCTGCCAGGAGAAAGTGGAGAAGGCATCTGTTGGGGAGGACGTGCTGGCTGTGAGTCGTCCACTGACTCGGAAACTCGAAGCCTGGGCAAAAGCTGCCCGCGAGGCAGTGAATTGTCAGGACACCAACAGGCAGAAGCCTGAGGGCGCTGAAGTTATTGCCTTGGTGCCGCTCCCGTGGCAGCATGAAGACGAAGACCTGAAGGCGACACTCAAACAGGCTGCGGCCGTGGGCAGGGAATTGAAGGCGTGCTTGCCTGTGAAGCCTAAGCGTGCGGCGGCTGTGGAAGGCACTGGCACGTCTGAGCCCGCAGCTGCGGCTCCCAAGCGCCGACGCACCAAAACTCCGGCCTGAGCGTTGCATGGATCCTTGGAACGCGTGCTTACACGCGTTTTTTTTTCAATTCGAATGCATCCCGCGTTTGTGTGCATCCTTATATAGACTGGATGTTGCGTAGCGTTTCTTGACTGTCACTCTGACCTCGACGTTGCATTTCTGCAGAATGTCGAAAATGGACTGAATCTTGCATGTGAAGCCAAACAAATATATATGTATAAGGTTTCTAATGTGCAGGTTTTTTTTATAATCATACATAGAAATAAAAGTATAATATATTGATATATATATATATAGATGTAATAATATCATATCTTCTAAATCGTATACTGGCCCAAACAAATGAGCGCCATGCTAAAGTGTCCACATTTTACTCTATATATGTGCAGGTGAAAGGCTCAAATTCTAGTTGAGATGGCTTTGGCTTCCCGTACGGGGAAACGTCGACGTGAAGAGCTCCATCGCCTGGATCCAGAAGAACCTGCCTTACAACAGTTCAAGGCTTTGAAGCAAATAAGGACTTTGACCAATGAGGACTGTCGAGCTGTGGTGTCCTTATTAAATCCCGAGGGCCAAGGTGCGCGCGCAGGAGTGGGCGGTAAATTACAGTACGGAGGAGCGCAGGAATGCCTGCGGGCATTCGACGTAGATGGTATTTCAATACCATACATGTCCTTGCACATGTTACTGCAAGCAAAATGTGACAGTTGCCCTGGATATAGACAGCTCTTGCGTACCTGCGCGGTACGCAACGGCAATCAGCTGCGGCTGATTGTGTACAGCGATGAGACGCACGGTGGCAATGTCTTAGCCGCTCCGGCAGCTCGCAAGGTTTCGTTGTTGTATCTGGCATGGTTGGACTTTCCAAACTTGCACATGGAGGCAATGTGGCTAACTGCGAGCCTCATAAAGTCTGCGGACGCAAATTCTTGTGCTGGTGGATATGCCCGTATTCTCAAAGAACTGTTACAGCGTTACCAAGAAGAAGCATGCAACGGCATGGCTTTGAGCCTCGACGACGCTGGCGGGGCCTGCGAGCTCATCTTTGTGAAGGAGGTAATACTTTTGTCGGATCACGAGGGATTCCGCAGTGGCCTAGGATGCAAGGGGGCAGCAGGCCTCAAGCCTTGCATCAAATGTTCCAACGTACTGTCGAACAGAAAAGAGGATATCGCTGGGCACGTCACTATCACTGAGACTGATGTGACAAAGTTTCAAGAGATCAGTGTCGGCGATATCAGAAAGATGGCAAACATGCTAGAGTCTGAACATGTCCAAAGCAGAAAGGACAAATTGCAGACTCTGCTTGGGTGGAACCACGCCACATTAAAGCACTCCGTGTTCCTTTCAGAGACTCTGAAAGATTGGATTGTCAGCATGAAGAACATACAATACGATGCAATGCATGACTACTGGAGTAACGGCATTGTGGCGCAGGAACTTGGTCTGTGGTATAGTCATTTTTGTTGGAACAGCAACAAAAACATTCAACATATCCGTGGATATGTGGAGTTGGGCTGGACTGCGGTCAGTCACAGCCTGGCCTGCGGGTCCGGCAATCCTGCGAATCACTTTGATGCCAAACTGTGGAAAGCGGGGCAAGACTTCAGAGGAGATGCGGCCACCTGCTTGCTGTGTCTACCTCTGTGCGCTTCCTACAGTGAGGAAGTTCTTCGCGGAAGAGTGGAGAACATGGATCCAATGTTGGATTCATTACAAGCTTTGCGTGAAGTTTGTCGTTGTTTGCAAAGAAGTAAAGTCGACCACATGTGGGCGCGCAACCTCTACTCTTACCAAAAAAAACATATGGAAGCTTTCCAAAAAGCTTACGGAACCGAATGTGTTCGCCCCAAAATGCACTTCTCGTTGCATCTACAAGAACAGATTCTGCGCTTAGAGAAGTTGGTCGACTGCTTCGTATGTGAACGCAAGCACAGGGCATACAAAAACACGTGCTCTCGCGGTTTTGTCACCGCACGCAATACTTTTGCCAAAAGCTGCTTACTGCAACTTGTTTCCAAAGAGCTGCAAATGGGAGTATCTGCGGATTTCCTACAGCCCCACTTGAATGGCAAAGCCATGCCAACAAACAGCCTGTCCGAGATTTTTCCAAACGCAGCAGAAATCCTTCTGGCCTCTAGTCTGGACGCACAAGGGATCACGTTTGGTCGAAAGCAATTTCTGTTGCTGTCCTCGACCTGCGCGGTCGAAGTTCATGCAGCTGTCAAAGAACAGAAGAATTTCTACCTCTTGGTAGAAATCTTGGAAAAAGACCTCACGGACAGACCCAAAGCGGTTGGTCAAACATACTGGCGTCGCTCGGTTGGCACTGCCCGGTCTCAGGCGTTGCTTCCGTTGAAGGCATTTTCAGGCGTTGCTTTCTGCCCAGTCTTTGCCCGGGTAGATGGACAAAACGTCCTTTTGCTCGAATAGTGGTGTGTCTGCCAAAAAGTCTGGGCGCGTATATGTTACACCCAAAAAAACATCTGAAATCAGCATTATTCGTTTTAAACAACAAAAAGCATGAAAACGTATAAAAAAACTTAGTTTGAAGTTATCCTACTTATAACTTGACTTATAAGTTCATGAAAAACAAACATATATAACTTCACTTATAAGTTCGATAACTGAGTTATAAGTGACGCAAGTACAAAATGATGCCAAAGTATCGGACAGTCACTGTTCATAAGTTTTGATTCTTTGACCATCCTGTACCATTTCCACACGAAACAGCTACCGCTCTGACGGAGGGGCTTTCGTAATTCACGGTTCCCGCTCATCACCCATGACGCCGCGCAGCTGAATTTGCCTTGACACATCTGAGGTTGAAACCATGACGCCGCGCCAGATTATGCTGGTGTCCAGCTTGTAACGAGGCAGTTGTGCCTGGAACATGATTTGCAAATGGACAATGCACTTTATGTTGACAAAGACCCGCTTGCACGGTTTGATGAATCAACCCAGTTGATAGATTGACTTGTTCTTGTTGCGACACATTGCGAAGGTTGTTGTCAACTTGTTGATGACTGTTTGTAGACTTGCGCAGATTGATGCTAAGCTGCATCCCTAAACTCTAATGCGAGCGCGTCCTTCCGATATACGAAACTTCTCTCAGTTTGTTGTGATGTCCTTTTAAACAAGACCAAAACGCGAAACGTCCAAGCTGTGATGTTCACTTGATGTCTTGTCATGACATGCACGAAAATCGAAAAGTGTGTATTCTAAGTTTTTACAGATGTACTTTGTGAAGTGTTCCAAGTTTGAGGCAAGGATGACACGCACAATTCAAGTTATGCAGTCACCTGTGACACGCGCAAATAAAGAAGCTACATGCTTACTTTTATTTCACGTTTCCAAATTTAACATCTCAAGTTTGGGAAGGGTAGGGCGGGAGTTCCAACAAAGCTGTTGAGAACCAAATTTTTATGCCAGTGATTTTGCTGGACACGGCTACGGGTCTCCAAGTTACACATCGCAAGACGGGAGCAGCTGCACGTGGTGCCAGTGCCGGCACGTTGTGGTATCCTTTCTATTCTCAACAGCCACCATCTTGGATTCTGCTGTGCTTTGTCTTTTCCAGTGGGTTTGCTACAGGTGCAATTACAGTGCTGTTTTTCATCTTTCGGTGAATGCGCTTCAACCCGCTAAGACTTCAGGAAATAGAGGGATACTCTGAGTTTGTGCTGCTACGTATCGAGACTGCTTGCCAAAACAGATTCATTTCAGTTTTCTGGACGTGGTTTCCACGGTCGGTTGCTTTGCAGTCTTTTCTTTCCACAAGGGAACGCACCATTTTGGCTCTCTGCAATTCTGTCATCTATTTCGACGCTGAGGAAGTAGCCTTCGCATTGACTGAACGAAGGGAGTGTTTGGTGGTTGATTGCTGGGAAGTGCCTACACCCAGAATTGCTCCTTTTTCCGATCCATCCTCGGCTGAGCACTTAGAGGTGACGGACGCAGAGTCTGACGCCAGTGGACAGTAATTATGCTGAAGCGGAAGTGGGAACAAGAAATGCATTCTATGGAAAGCAGTGATGCGTATGTTTCTCATCTCAGATTTTGCTGGAACCAGGGCAGGAACAATAGCAATTTCAGAATGCCATGGGATATCCGTTTGAAGACACACCAAGATGTCTTAAACAGTTTTTCACAGAGCTTGAGATTTGAAGGCAACATGCCACCTATGCCGACCTCTTCGATGTTTCGTGAGGACATGACTGCTATGATAATTGCAGAAGACTCTTTGAAACGTTCAGGAGTTCCGTTGGCAAAAGCTTCTGATTCACGACTGTGGGAACAGAAATTATCCTGGGAACGGAAGTGTGCGTGTAAAAAGTGGATTGGATTGGTTTCAGAACAGTTCACTGCTTGGGACGTGTGCAGACAGGTTGCAACTACAGATGCACTTAGCTTGGGGCGTGGAAATTTGGTAGATTCTATATCTGATTGCCTTGCTGCCAAAGCTACAGGTACTCTGCATCAACGTGCCAACCCCCTGCTCAAATATGTCAAGTGGTGGAGGGATAGAGGCCTTTTGCCTTTCCCTATTCAAGAAGCCATGGTCTATGATTACATCAAGTCACGCCCTGACGATTCCCCCAGTGGTCCGAGGTCTCTGCTTACTTCCATTTCGTTTGCATTCCGCATATTTGGACTTTCGGGGGGAGAAGTTGTGGCAAAGAGTGGTAGAATCAAGGGCATGGCTGATGCTCATTTCTGCAAAAGAAGAAAATTGCTGCAAAGACCGCCTCTAACCTCTAAACAGATTATCCTGCTTGAAGAGGTCGTCTTGTGTGGAAAGCGGACGGACTATGACAGGCTGGCTGCAGGGTTTTTCCTCCTGCTCATCTATGGAAGGTTGAGGTACTCAGATGCTATGTTTGTTTCTTCTTTGCAGATTGATGGGACATACCTTGAAGGCAGAGTTGAGAAGACCAAGACCTCAATCACTCTGGAGCGGAAAGTTCGGCACCTCCCTATTTCCGTCACTCTCGAATCTCTCAAACACCCGTGCTGGATTCATGCATGGCTGGAGCTTCGTGGGAAGAATGGTATCCATGCAGGAGTAGGCAGCCCACTGCTGCCTAGTCCGGTGAGTGGTGGTGGTTGGTCGAAGATCCCGCTCTCTGTATCGGCAGCGGGCGATTGGCTGAGAGCCCTTTTGAAAGTTGGGAATGGGCAACCTGGAGAAGGGGTTCGAATTGCAACTCATAGCTGCAAAGCTACGCTTTTGTCAATGGCTGCCCGCTATGGAATAGACCGGGGGTCACGTCGACTCTTAGGTTATCACACTGCCTCCAAAGAGAAAAGCCTGGTGATCTACAGTAGAGATGAGCTTGCAGTCCCCCTTCGTCGTCTCGATGAGATGATTGTGGCGATTCGCGAGCAAACCTTCCTCCCAGAAGAGTCCCGGTCTGGGTCCTTTCCTTCGAACAGAAGACTTTCCGATATCTTCATGGAAGGTTCCGACAGTTCTGAAGGTTCATCTGCAGACTCTGAAGATGAGGAAGACCACGATTTCGAGGAGGACGAGAAGGCGGTTGAAACAGTTGCAGGTGATTGGGGCCCTAAGCTTTCTGAGGACATCATCTATGTACGCAACAAGACGTCAAGATATATCCACATCATTGCTGATGAAGGTGGTACAAGCTTAAAGTGTGGCAGAAACTTGACTGACAAATACATCCGCCTTGAAGAGAAGCCAGCGTTCATGCACCCGGCGTGCAGCACCTGCTGCAGACTATGAACCTATCCAAAAGCAAAAGGTGAGGCCAGCGAATTTGTCGGTCGAGTGTTGAGAAGTATCTCTTTTCAAGATTTTTTGAGTTGTTGAAACTTCTTGGATGTCACTCGGTGCATTCAACTTTGCTTGAACCGAACAACGTTCGGTTCAAGCAACTTCAAAATACCAAACGCTATGTTGCAGTGTTTTTCAAGGGTTCCTGTTGAATGCTTGTCCTTGTGATTTCATGTCGTGAGTGAGAGAATGAAGCCTTGTAAGCACACGATCATCACATGCCCCAAGTTTCATGTTTAGTTTCTTTTTCGTGAGTTCGTCTCAAGCGTAGACATCATGTCTTATGGAGATAGTAAGGCGGTTTTCAAGCAGAGGGCTCTTTTTATGGGGCTCACCGCTACTGTCTTCGAGAAACTCGAGGCAAAGGGTTTTACCACCATGGCTTTGTTCGCCTTTTCATGCAACTATTCGCCTGGAGCCTCAACTGACAAGCCGTTTCTTGATATGATTTCTGACACACTTGGAAGAGATCCATCTGCATTGGAAGTCAGCATTTTGAGAAGGCTTTTCAGTGAAAGCTATGCTAACGTTGCTGCAGATATCAGGTGTCAGACAGAGCAGACTGATGAAACCGCAGCTCGAAAGTTGGCCCCAGCCGAACGTGCTGAACGGTTGAGGTTGCAGCAGGAGAGGCTCCCTGGTCTTAACATCAAAGGTCAGTATGAACCAGGTGACACTCTCATAGATAAGTGCTGTGCTGCTTACGAAGCCGATCGAATCATTTACGTAGAATGGTCTTCTTGTATTTCACGTGAATTTGAATTGATGAACAATGTCAAGAAGGATGCAAGTTTAACCTTGGCGACGGATGGCACCCTCAAGCTATCTAAGTCTCAGAAGGTTGAACCCACTCAGAGTTCGAATGAGATTCAGATCAGGTATTGCTTGGTAAGGAGGGGTCTTGCCCTCGAGCAGGCAAATATTTTGGACTTCAAGAAGCATGATGAACTCATCGAACTTTTGATGGAAGCTCGCATGGCTGAACCCCTGCCAGGTTATCAACGCATTTCATTGAAGCAGCTTGAGCTTGCGGACAAGAAGTTTTTCGCTCTGCTTGGGGAAGAGACACGATCGGGCATCAAAGCGAAGCCCACTGGAAGGCCTTGTGATGAGGCCTTTTCAAAAGTTTTCAATTCTCCAGAGGTTCGCCATTTGCTTCAACCCAGACTTGCACAAGCCGTGGCAACTCCGGGAAAAGGTGATGATGCAGAGTCACCAGTGAAACGTCCAAAGCTAGGGGCAAAAGCAGGAGGAAAGGGCACTAAGAATGACGCTTTTCAAAGGGTGCCCACTGACTTGTTGAAGATCGGTGGATGTGCGAGCACTCAAAAGGGAAATCGTTTGTGTTTTGGCTACAATTTGAAGACGTGTAAATTGGCTGTCAAGCAGCAGAAATGTGATCGAGGACTTCATCTTTGCTGCGTCCGTGGGTGTTTCAAACCACACCCCGCAGTCGTTTGCCCCAACAAGAAGACGTCTGAGTGACTATGCTCAGACACAAGTGTTTCACGTCTGCAAGGGAAGAGAGAGATTTCTTCAATTGCTGAAGATCAGTGCAAGGTGAGCAAAAGCATGCTCGAAGATGCAGGGTTTCAAGATGAAACCGACAGGTTTGCGGGTGACAGTGTCTCGAAGCAAGAGACAGTGCCGCCAGTGAACTCCCTTAAGAAGCCTCGTCAGACGCCTCCGGTCAAGTTGGAGTCGTGTGGCGTTCATTCAGAACATGTTTTCGTCGAAGCTGACAACAGTTCTGCCAAAGGAGATCAGGACTCGAAGAGTCGTGAGGTTTTTCGTGAATTTAAATTGCATGGCAACGAAGACAGATTTATTTTCATTGAGGCTTGTGCTGGGTGTGGTATTTTGAGTGCAACGGCTAAGGAACATGGCTTTTTGGTAGTTCCTCTGGACTGTCCCCGGAATCAACACAAAACGAAAGTCAAAGTTGTGACATTGGACCTTACAGCACCGCATGCAGATGAACTTTTGAGACGTTTGGTGACGGACTACAAGGTGATTGCAGTCCACTTCGGATTGCCTTGCGGAACTTGCTCTAAAGCAAGAGGGATCCCAATGGCGGACGGTAGTCCCGGGCCGCAACCCCTCCGAGATGCTTCGTTCCTGCACGGATTACCCGAAATGTCTGCAAGAGACAGGCTCAAAGTTGAAGCCGCAAATGAGCTATACAGGTGGGCGGATTCCTTCATACAATATCTACATTCTTTGGGGATTGATTGGACCGTTGAGAATCCACAAAATTCATGGTTGTGGGAGTTGCCGGAGCTAGCGTTTGCCATAGCACATGGACAATTCGTTAACCTGCATCCATGTGCCTACGGGGGCACAAGAAAGAAAAACACAACTTTTCTTGCGAGCAGTGACGAGTTTAGCATACTGGAACGCTTCTGTGACGGATCCCACCCTCACGAGGAGTGGGGATATGACCACGACCTCGGAGTCTTCAACACTTCCAAAGAAGCAGAGTATCCTCGCGGTTTGTGCATTCAGTATGTTAGAGCTCTACAAAATTTGCTTGACAACAAGGGTTTGCAGTTGCATACAGATAAGTCAAACGCAAAACTTAAACCACTCCAGCAACGAGGCGGACGTTCAGTGCCTCAAATCATACCTGAATTTTTATCAGTGAAGACGCTCACATTGGACAAGGTGCCCACCATAGATGGAAAAGGATGCATACAAAGCAGTATTTTCAATATTCCAAAAGGAAGCAAGTTGTTGCGGACTGAAGCAAAAGAGGGAAAGAAAGTTATGTGTGTGTTTGGAATTTTTCACAGCATGGAGGAATTCGTGAACATCGCGAGACAGCTTTTTCATCCATTTGATGTTCTGACACACTTGCCAGATGTGATGATAAGATGCATTTTCAACATTATCACTTTGGGACCCATTGAGTCCTTGAAGAAGCGCATCGATACATTCAGACAATGGCAACGATGGGCGAAGGAGCTCCAACGAGATGAAGATCGTCTGCACAAGAGTTTGGACAAAAATCTTCAAAGGTGCCTGAAGGGTAAACGCCTGCTTCTTTTGGAAAGGATTGCCTGCGACATTGGATGGACTGACAAGAAGGTCCACGAAGAGCTTCGAAGCGGTTTTAAACTTACTGGTTATGCTGAACCTTGTGGCATTTTCAGAACGGAACCAAAGCTCGCCTCTATGGATAAGGCAAAGCTGATGGAGGACTCGAAATTTCTGCGACCCGCATTGATTGGTAAGGTCAGACAACAGGTTCAAGATGAAAACCATTCAAAGCTTTACGAGATTACTGAAAGGGAAGCTAGTGAGAAAGGCTGGTTGGACGGGCCTTACACACCGGAGCAGGTTTCTCGGGTCATCGAAGGACCTTGGATTCCCGTTAGGCGATTTGGTGTTTTGCAGAAATCAAAGCTTCGCCCTATTGACGATTTTCGTGAGAACAGGGTGAACGAAACTTTCAGCTGCGGTGACCGGATTGATCTACAGGCTATGGACAATATGATTTGGACGTTGATGGCTTTTCTGAGATTTTCAATCTACCAGGAATATTGCCAGCTGGAGTTGTCGGATGGTGCCAAATTGTCCGGACCCGTGCACCCACTTTGGAAAACCATGCAACCAGGTTGTCACCTTACAGCTTTCGACCTTGAAAGTGCATACAAGCAACTTCCTTTACATCCGAGTGAATATGACTGTACTGTGGTAACTCTCAATGGCCCAAAGCCTGGAGATGGACCGAGATGCTTCTTCATGCGTACATTACCATTTGGGAGTGTTGCCTCAGTATTACATTTTAACAGGGTGGCACGTTTGTTGTGGCGAATAGGTGTTGAGCTGAACTTGATGTGGTTCAATTATTTCGACGACTATCCATGCATATCTCCGATCATCCAAAGTAAGTCAACTATGATAACTGTCAAAAGTCTTTTCGGACTTCTGGGTTTCAAGTTTGCCGAAGACAAGCTGTGCGATTTTGCTGGAACTTCGGAGATGCTGGGAGTGGCGATCGATGCATCAAAGTCGGGCTGCGGGCGAGTGACGGTCGACAACAAAGAATCCAGGAAAATAGAAGTTGTGCAGTCATTGGATGTCATTTTGAATGAGGCCAAGTTGATCCCTTCGGAACTCCCATCTCTCATGGGAAGACTTCAATTTGCTGACATGCAGCTGGCTGGACGTGGGGGCAAGTTGGCTATGGCAGATATTCGCGAAGTTGGACATGATGGGAAAGAACCTCTGATCCTTGACGAGGATTTATTGGGTTCTCTCAGACTGCTCAGAAAAAGATTCCTACAGGGCGAACCTAAGACTTTTGTTGCAGAAGTTCCTGTGCCACCCATCGTTGTGTTTACTGATGGAGCTGTTGAAACTTCTGACGATGGCAGTGTATACGCAACGATTGGTGCAGTTGCAATATTTCCTGACGGTCGAGTGTCGGTTTTTGGAAGCAAAGTCGAACCGTCTGTTTTGAACGAGTGGTTGCAAGAGCATGTTCATCCCATAGGCCTTGTAGAACTACATGCAGTTGGTGTCGCATATCGTGTTTGGAAGAATGATTTGTCTGAGAGGAAAGCTATTTTCTTTTGTGACAATTGGGCTGCACTTGATGTTTATGTCAAAGGGTCATCTGGCCAACGGAGCTGGAGAACCTTACTCAAAAGCCTTGAAGAAATCGATCTGGAGGCCAGGTCTTTGATTTGGATGGCTAGAGTCCCATCACAGAGCAACATTGCTGACCCACCTAGCAGAGGAGATTTGCTGCCCCTTGGATTCTTACAGCCATTTTCTGTCGTTGCATCTTCATGTCCTGTCACTGGAAGAACGTTGGATTCGATCATTGGCTAAAGCAGACTGGGGATGATAAAGAAGACTACATGTGTGTTGCATACATGTTCAAGTTGGTGAAAAGCATCACCAAGGTTTCTTTCAAAACTGAAAGAAAAACTGAAATCCCCCGTTCGCCATTGGTCGAAACAAAAAGGCGTGAATTCCTCCAGTGATGATTTTCCAGTTTTTCACATGAGATGCATCCACACTGAAAGTCACATTTCATTTGCAAGCGTATTCATAGGGTGGCAGGGTGCGAGTGCCTCACCCATTATTAATATCAAGATAGTTTACTGCTAAGCTGTAGATAAGCTTCTTGAAACTTCCGACGCCTTGAGGTCTTTGAGTTTAGGTCTAGCTAGTCTATAAGGTTGTTGTCAACTTGTTGATGACTGTTTATAGACTTGCGCAGATTGATGCTAAGCTGCATCCCTAAACTCTAATGCGAGCGCGTCCTTCCGATATACGAAACTTCTCTCAGTTTGTTGTGATGTCCTTTTAAACAAGACCAAAATGCGAAACGTCCAAGCTGTGATGTTCACTTGATGTCTTGTCATGACATGCACGAAAATCGAGAAGTGTATTCTAAGTTTTTACAGATGTACTTTGTGAAGTGTTCCAAGTTTGAGGCAAGGATGACACGCACAATTCAAGTTATGCAGTCACCTGTGACACGCACAAATAAAGAAGCTACATGCTTACTTTTATTTCACGTTTCCAAATTTAACATCTCAAGTTTGGGAAGGGTAGGGCGGGAGTTCCAACAAAGCTGTTGAGAACCAAATTTTTATCCACACCCTGCTTCTACCCACCCAGTAAAAATTTGTGCAATCAGGGATGATAAAGAAGACTACATGTGTGTTGCATACATGTTCAAGTTGGTGAAAAGCATCACCAAGGTTTCTTTCAAAACTGAAAGAAAAACTGAAATCCCCCGTTCGCCATTGGTCGAAACAAAAAGGCGTGAATTCCTCCAGTGATGATTTTCCAGTTTTTCACATGAGATGCATCCACACTGAAAGTCACATTTCATTTGCAAGCGTATTCATAGGGTGGCAGGGTGCGAGTGCCTCACCNCTTTCGTAATTCACGGTTCCCGCTCATCACCCATGACGCCGCGCAGCTGAATTTGCCTTGACACATCTGAGGTTGAAACCATGACGCCGCACCAGATTATGCTGGTGTCCAGCTTGTAACGAGGCAGTTGTGCCTGGAACATGATTTGCAAATGGACAATGCACTTTATGTTGACAAAGACCCGCTTGCACGGTTTGATGAATCAACCCAGTTGATAGATTGACTTGTTCTTGTTGCGACACATTGCGAAGCAATGTTCTCAAACAATTGCTTAAAAGTCAACTGGACATAACGTGAAGCTGAGTTCCTTCCACTCCGAGAAAGGTCCGGAATTTAATGTCAGGATATGGACCAGTGTACAAAACAAATGAACCAAATGAATGTGCGCAATGCGTTTGACTATGGGAGATGCAAGGCTTGTTCAGCAGCAATGCTATTGCAAAGACATTCAACTCATGAAGACATCAGAGAGTCCATAAGGGTGAATTATTGAATTGGGAGTCAGAATCCAGCTCGAACATCGTCAGGGTCGGTGTTTGAATTGTGAATCAGTGATGGATTCGAATGATTTTTCGCCATGAATTTTCTGTACCCAAAGTTTGCAGTGCTCGCTCGATCCAAGCAACTCATGCCTGTCACAGTGAAGTTTCAATGATATTTTTGGTTTGTGGTCTCCAAAGCGATTTGTTGTGGCATTTTTCGATGTCCGCCCCATGTTTCCATGTAACAAAAACCACGAAGCAATGAAGAATTGTCGAGATTGAGCTTTTAGCCTCCGCGGGTTGGAAATGTTGCTGCCAGCCTTTCAGCTGCCCATGTTCGCAAAATGTGACGCGCTGCCGAAAGGAGATTTGTTCAACATGATGGACATCTAAGGATCCAATTCCTACCAGAAGCTTTCGAGATTTGTTATACATACAGTGATTATGCTCTCAGTTGTGCAGTCTGACTGCTGCAAACCAATGAACAATTGTCGGGATTGAGCTTTTAGCAACAGTGGGTTGGAAATTCGGCGGCCAGCCTTTCAGCTGCTTGTGTTTGAAAAATGTGACTCGCTCCCGAAAAGAGATTTGTTCGACATGCTTGTCTAAGGAATCCATTCCCGCTATTCCTTTTTGGAATTCCAAGCATCCAATCCCTACCAGAATCTTGAGGTCCCTGAGAGCAGCAGTATGATCTGAATTATGGCTGCATCATGCCCATGCCTTCGATGCAGCTGAAGGAAAACACCTGTCTCACGCGGAGAAGCAGAGGGTTTGGTCACGGAGCTGTGGTCTCCAAGATGTGTTACAATACAGTGATTGTGCTCTCAGTCGTGCTTTGTGACTGCTGCAAACCAATGAACTATTGTCGAGATTGAGCTTTTAGCCGCAGTGGGTTGGAAGTGTGGCTGCCAGCCTTTCAGCTGCCCACGTTTGCAAAATGTGACGCACTGCCGAAAAGAGATTTGTTCGACATGTTTGTCTAAGGAATCCATTCCCGCCATTCCTTTTTGGAAAACCAAGCATCCAGTCCCTACCAGAAGCTTGAGGTTCTCGAGAGCCGCAGTACGTTCCACCAGCCCTGCGTTATAGCTGGATCATGCCCAGCCTTCGTTGCCGCAGAAGAAGACTTTTTTCACGCAGAGAAGCAAAGGGTTTGGCCACGGAGTTGTGGTCTCCAAGATGTGTTACTCAGTTACAATACAGTGATTGTGCTCTCGGTT
>DF245379.1:5000-18213 GCA_000507305.1 Breviolum minutum Mf 1.05b.01 | reverse complement strand
GCCTTGTCTCGGGGTTTTTTGGTGGGTGGTGTTGCTTGTGGTGTTGTTGTGGTTTGTTGGGTGTTTGGTTTGTTTGTTTTGTCTTTTGCTTCTTCACCAGGGAGATTTTCTTTCAGTCTTTACCATTTCCAGTAGTTGACCGACCATGTCTAGTACTAGTCCGGCATTGCAAGGAAAAAAAAAGGCCGAATGAGAAAATAATTTTGCATGCCCGAATCAATTTCGTCAGTCTCATCATCATCACCACCACCATCACCGCCACAACCAGCATCACTATGGCCCTCACCATCGGCATGCATCGCCATCACCATCGATCACCACTCACTGGAAGCACACTGCAACTATTGTGATGATGAGCACAGCATCCGTCCACAAAAACTCTTCCTCATCGCTTTTTTGACCATGCTCCGCCTCCCTTCTAGGAGCGCTAATTCTTCATCTCGTCTTACACCCCGACGATAGACCCTCCATTTAGGAACGTCGTCGGTGACCTATCCTTGCGCACCATACTTGAACTCTCCCTGTGGGTTGTTGTTGTTGTTGTTGTTGTTGTTGTTGTTGTTGTTGTTGTTGTTGTTGTTGTTGTTGTTGTTGTTGTTGTTGTTGTTGTTGTTGTTGTTGTTGTTGTTGCTGTTGCTGTTCCTCTTCCTTCCTCCCCTCTTCCCTTGTCTGTCTTCTTGTCCTCTTGTCTTCCATGGCGTCTTCTTGTCATCCTTTCTACCGTCGGGCCGGCCCGCCGCGGAATGATCCAAAGTGATCGCGCCATGCTCAACGACTCCAGCAGTGAGCACACGCAACTGGTGAGGTGGTCCCAGCCCTGGCTTTTTCTCGTCCTCGCCTTGTAGCGGCTGGTCGAGAACGAAGCCTCCCGTTGGTCACCACCCATTTCTACTTCGGCATCGTCTACATCGAGACCCACAGCGCTCTTGCAGTTTGGCCCCCTTCTGATCACACAATTCTCACCGCTCAGATTCGAAGGTCGGCCTCACACTGGATACTGTACGAACTCCATGACCCCTCATCCGTCCCGTCTTCGCAGATGGTGGACGGTTTAGAGGTAGGTCATCTATCGTCGATTCCTTCATCCTTTTCCTCTTGAGCATTTAGGAGTCCGACGGGCATCCAAGGTTCCCGCGCTGAGACCGGTCCCCTTGGCTCGTCCGTCTTCTCCTACTTGCTTCTCCCTCCTCAGTACCTTTCCTCTCGTATTTTTGTGCCCATCTTTGCTGTACGCTGCTTGCGTGCCACGAAGGTCGCGGGCGGAGCCCTTCAGTCAGCGAGATAGGTAAAAAATCGGACTTACCAACTTTCCAAGACATTGCAAAAACCAATTAAGCAACAATGCAAATAAAACTAATTAACGCCGAGGTCGAGGTTGTGCCCATCCAATACGAGATGGTCTGTACTGAGGTTCGGTCGACGGTGCTCCAAGGTTCCTGCTTTTGCCTCGTTAGTCGAGGGTCAGCTGGACGCAATTTACGATGCCCTGGCAGTCCCCTTGTTGTGCTCCGTCCCTTCTTGCCGCTGACGTCCGTTTCACCCCCTTTTTCATTTGATGGCCGTTTGTTGCTCCTTGTGGTACTGGCTGGGCTCCTATCGCAATTTGCAACAATCGTCATCCGTCTCACAGAACCATCTCTCACGTTCATTGCGTTGCAGAGATATGTATCGTACGCTCTATTTCCCAACTTTCACCAAGTATTTTCATTGGGTCGAGCGTTACCTTGTCGCAATTATCATTAAATCTTGTTGATGATGTTCCCATCGCCCTTACACAAGCGGCGCCTTCCCCTTCGGACAATCAACATGCGTGCTTTCGGCTTTCGCCCACTAGCCCTTGATTGATTGACCGTGGAACAGGCCACCCACAACCCACCCCCCTTGCACTCTCTGGGAGTCTGCATCGTGGTTTGGTTTGTGGCTGTTGTTGTTGTTGTTGTTGTTGTTGTTGTTGTTGTTGTTGTTGTTGTTGTTGTTGTTGTTGTTGTTGTTGTTGTTGTTGTTGTTGTTGTTGTTTTCGCTGTTGNTTGTTTTCGCTGTTGCTTAAAGTTGGTTTTTATATCCAATTACATAGCGACACTTTCAACTCTTTCGTAGCTGACAGAAGGGCGACCGCCCGGACAACGGAGACGTTGAGCCATGCAGCAATCAGACAAAAAAAATGGTGTAAGTTGGGCTCTGCAAGAATTGGGCACGCTGGTCTTTCTCACTTTTTCAGATTTTCAAGGCCATGAATGTGATCCATTCCCCTTTTCTCGTTACCCTGTCGGAGATCCGCCCAAGCAGCATCCAGAGAAAAAAATGTTTTATTTTGGTCAGACCACCGCGATTATGGAATCTCATGGTGTGTTAAACATCACCTGAGCCGACCTGGTTTAAGTTGTAGTGAGTCTAGAAACATATTTCTGTTTTGTTTTCTTGACAATGTTTTCCATTTTGACAGCTGTTTTAGCTGGCCAACAGACTTGCGTGGCCAAAGTAGCAAAAGTGCTATGTGACGTAGTGGCTCACTTTTCGGTGAAACGTTGTAACACCGTGTAAGAGGATCTTCAACAGAAAAATTTCTGCAACATGGATTCATGGATTAGAAACATTTCGGGTCATGGAACGTTGTGTGGATGACATCACAGTCAAAGTTGTCAGTGGCGGATCAGGATTTGAGATTGTGGAAAGGACGTATCATTATGATCTATGGAACTCTTATTGTTATGCCGTTTGTGATTCTGATTGTTACTATGCTCGTGGTTATGATTTTGATT
This sequence comes from Breviolum minutum Mf 1.05b.01, assembly GCA_000507305.1. Lineage (NCBI taxonomy): Eukaryota > Dinophyceae > Suessiales > Symbiodiniaceae > Breviolum > Breviolum minutum. The sequence continues at coordinate 15,454 of DF245379.1, read as the reverse complement.
GAGGGTTTGACTGTGGGTAAGATTGCGATTGTGATTTTGATTTGATCATGGTGATGGGTATGATTGTGATTTTGATTCTGATTGTGATTATGATTGTGGTTGTGATTGTGGTTCTGATTGTGACTATCTTCATGACTATGTCTATAATTTTGATTATGGGTATGACATTGAGTATGGGTGTGATTGTGATTTTGATTTTGATTATGATGGTGATTGTGATTTTGATTTTGATCATGATAATGGGTATGATTATGATCATGACTGTGATTAAGATTGTGATTATGATTATGATAATAGTTAATATGATGATTATGGTTGTGATTGTGATTATGGTTCTACTTGACATCAATGATTACTTCTTTCTCATGTTTGGTCGGGTTTCGCCCACATATGTCAGCGGGACGATATCAATGAAAATTATAGCCAAATCCCAATCATAGTCATAGGGACGGCCAAAATCAGAATGAATCATTAAAAAATTCGATGGTGTATTATGTATGATAGTGAGAATTACAATCGGTAAACGTTCATCAAAATTTGTATTTTGTCAGATGGCTCACAAACAAGGACAGGGTTTTAAAGATGAATTTGAAAACTCTGACATGTGGAAGGTAAAATATTTGTAGCTTTCGTTACCATTGATCACATGCACTTTTTCTTTCCTCCTTGTTGTACTAACATTGCAAATTTCCAAACCTATGAATTCAAAGATAAAGATCCAATTGGTCATGATTTTTGGTTGATTTCAGCTTGAAACAAGGACGACCAGCCGGACTGTTTCAGAACTGCAGCTGTTTATTCACTCTCTATGCAACGAACAACCCACAAAAATCGCACAAAATGGTGCATTTTTTTAAAATCCATGACTTCTGCAATTTCAAATTATTTTATTTTGTACATATGTTTGTTGGAGCTGTATTTACCGTGCTATACTGTTCGATTGAATTATTTTTGATGATTGGACAGAGAAAATTCTAAAGAATCACATTCGGTGCGTTGTGTACTCGCCGTGTGTCCAAACAATTGACCTCTGATGATTTCTATCAGATTTTTCGTTTTAGTTAAATTCATTCATCCCTTGCGCCATTTTTTTTCGAAAATTTTCTGCCATGGCCCATGATGGCCTGGCCTGTGAGGCCAACGTTTCCTTGTATATCCAAGGGGAAAATGGTGATCAGGAGTGACTTGTGACTTGTGAAGTGGAATGACCATCGAATTTTGTAGGATCTAGGAGCTCCAAAGCTTGTTGTTGCCATGTTTGTTGTGTATGAATGATGATTGCACATGGGGTTATACTTGACTTCCAAGGGGGGCCCAATATTCAAGGTTTGACCCTTCTCCTTGGAATGGCAAGATGAGGTGAATGAGGTGACACCAAGCTTACCAAATTTAATGATGGACGCTGTGGCAGATGCTCCAGCTTAGGATGTTGCAACGGATTTGGTTTGGGAAAGTTACCAGTTTGCAACTTCAAAAATCATGGGGCAAGTGACTGCCAGCACTCCTTTGGAGGGAGGTTCGTGTTTTTTTTCTTCCATCCACTGCTTGAACATGTGTCTCTAAAAATGCGAATTCCGCAAGTTCCAGAAGACGTTGAATCAACGGTTTTTTCAACTCGATTCAAAAATCGACTAAAACCAAGTCACGAAAAGTTGGCTTTCCGTTGCCGTGGTTGAAAATCCATGTTTCATCTGCCTTTTAAGGTGAAACACCTGGAACCCCTAGGTCAATCACCCCCTGGTATCCTACGTATTCGTAGCCGACAAGTTGAGGCTTTGATATCAGCCCATTCAAACGGGGCCTTCTATTCAACAGAAACTCATGGTCGTTCAAAGTGATTGTTGTGGTGCTTTCACAACAATCCTTTCCTTCAAGAAGTCTTGGCCAACCAAATTTTTCTTCGTGACCTTTGATTTCCCATTTTCTGCCGGATGGGATACTTAGGATACATTAGGATACTTAAAACAGTGTACGACTCATGGAATATTCACAATGCACCCCGAAGTTCGACATAGCCCCTGAAAAATGATGGTTGGAAGACTACTTTTCTTTTGGGATGGTATATTTTCAGGGGCGGGCTTTTAAGCTTCCAGGGCATAACTGGCATACGGTATAGCCACATATCCATCAACTACTGTGGGTGAGGCCAGCACAGGTTCCACTGCTTTAAGGCTGCTGGGGTCAGGGAGTTGTTGAAGGGCATGTAATGTTGATGTCATTGGTGACTTTCATGATACACAATTGCATCCAGGTTTTTGCAGGTAATTCTTAGAAATGATAGGCAAATAGGTACGTAGAGTCTTAGAGGTATCCATAAGTAGTGCGACATCAGCTACCCTAGCTTCGCCGGTAAAGTCCATGAATCATCACAACTAAAATCGCCTGATTTTCAACTGGGGAGCCCAAAAACTTGACCAAACAACTCCATGACTTTAGGGAAGGTGACCTGATGTTAAAAATTCACATTTTGCACCCAACATGGAGGTGGATGGAATATGGTTTTCCTTTTCAATTTGGTGGATTCTTTTTGGCTCCAACCGTTACTTTTCAGGGGGGGATAAAACTTGTCGACATTTGTGGCTTGGGCTTGGTCATTTGTTGGTTGAAATATATACTTGCTGAGAGGTTGGTTCATGGCAAGCAATGGGTAAGTCGACGCATGGACAATGATTCATGATGCTTCGTCCCTCGATGATTGGATGATTGGATGATGTCTTAGGATTTGTTTGAGATCTTGAGATGATTGGCGGTGCTAGAAACATGAGGGATTTTCTGTTCGAAATGGTCATGATCTTGATGGTTAGCTACTGGTAAAGGGAGTCACCCGATCTGAAATATGACATTTCAATTACTTCAACCTTTCGGGGACTTTGTTTTAAAGAAGTCGCGACTATCCGTTGCATGGGTTTCGCTGCAAACTAGCGATGGGTAAAGTGGCGCCCCCGTGGTGGAGTACATGATTCATTTGCCATTGAAATCATATGATATGATATACAGTTTGCAATGAACTTACCCACTTTACCCAGGCCTCCCCCTTTTTTGTAATACTTTTTTTCCAGAAAAAAGGCTCCTGATTCTCATGGAGGTAATGGAGACTTAATGTTTGGCTGGATCATTTCAGAGAGAGTTTTAGGTTTCAGGTTTTTTTGGGAGGCTTTGTTTTTGCTGTCAAATCCGGACAAAAAATCCGTCAGGGAGCGAAAAAAGAGTGCGGAGGATTCCGCACCGAAACGGAAGTCCGTACAATTTGATGAGGTGTGGCGGATGTGGTTGTGGGATTTAAGATTGGCTCCCCAGAAGTTGTTGTTTGACCGAGTTTCATGAAAATGGTTGTATTTTCTTTAAAGAAAAAATCTCTTCTGGGAGATAGTTGAGGAACAGTTCTAGAATTCCATGGTGCATTTTTCGAAGAAGTAGACCCTGTAAATTCCTCCTGGTTGACGATGGTTAGGGTGGGGCGGGAGTACAAAACGATATGGTCCAAATGGTGGCCACGCTTTTAGGAACTGTGATAGAAATGATGGGTGTTTGATGCTTTTGGTTGCAGTTTTGGCAGTTGCGTGTTGGTTCCGAAGTACTGCTAGTAGCTGTGGCAACTTAGGGTCACATGGAGGCTTATCTTGATCCCTTCTGAAAAGGTTGACTTCCAGGGATGCTTCAAACGGGTGAGTCACTCACCGTTCAATGTGCCAACCGACAGGAAGTAGAAGTCCTGGAATTTTCGCGTTTGCTGGGTGGATCTGGGGGCGTGCCTTGGCAAAAGATAGCGCGAGAGGGTTGAACGTTTTTTTTTTGAGATCTTGATTCAAGGGCAGGCTTCAAGTATATTGGGTGGAGTTGTTTTTAGAGAGGTGAATCACAGCGGAGCAGCGTGGAGTTTTTGAATAACACCAAGGTTTTAAGAATGTACCTTGGAAGCGTAAATTCAACCAGAATTCTCCACCGTTGGGTAAATTCAAAATTTTACAGGGGTGCCTTCCTACCAAAAACACCAGGTTAACATGAACATGAGTAGAAACAAAAACTCGACTTTTATTATGATAAAAAAATCCTTAAGGCTCGTCTATTGGTAGATCCCCAAGTCTTGAAACCATCTCCACGATGGGGAGAACTGTTGTCCATACTATGGAAAAGGTGAAGTCGTTTCCGGGAATTCCGCTGGATCCATAGATGCCAGACCTCTCAACGTGTTTTTTTTTAAAACCTGTGCAACAGGTCTGAAGTTTTCTCCCGTGTTTCATCTACAGTTTAGCAGGGTGAAACTTCAGATGAGACACCACGGAGGGAACCACCCTTCTGCAAGGTGCCTACCGATGGGACTTGGGTAACTTTAGGCTTGGGGCAGGCATGCTGCTGGTGGTGGTTATGGGAGGGGTGGGGTTGAGATAGATTGGAAGGATATTTTTGTTGTGGAGGTCTACATAAAGTCAGAAAGCATGTTTGCTGTTTTCTGTCAGTTTTTCTGAATAGGCCATGAACCAGTCAATTCTGAAGCATGACAAAAGCCAAGATGCTGTGAAATCAGCTTGAATTAACTGGTTTAGTTGATATTCATGGCAGTGGTGGGGAGGATATCCTTTTTCAGTATCATATTTTTTCGCTCCATGGTTAGCTCATCGAGCAACGAGCCATACAGAATATGTGCTTCCTGATTCCGGTTACCACTTCAGGTGACGTGGGTATCACCATAAAACTTCAGGAATCTCATCCTGATCCACTTACGCCAGATAGGTGATTACTACTCAGCCCTACATAAATGCTGCACTAAAGTGACGAAGTGCATATCATATCGTGTTCTTACATTCAGTGTTAGTGCCCTTGAGTTGTTTTTGTGGATTCCCTATTGCTGTTTGGCTCCCAGTGGGTTGACAAAAATCCAGCCACTCACAACGGGTGGTGCTTGGGACCGGTGGATATTTTTGTGGTTGGTGTCCAAGCTCGGGTTCATGGGAGAAGGGAAGACAGGGAAGATGCAAGATGCCACATGTCAAGGGGTGTGGGTGCCTTTTTCGGGGAGGAGCTGTTTTTTTTTTTGATGGAAGACAAATCCTCCACCCCAAAAAGATGGATGGCCTGGAATGTCTGTGTGTTTTCCAATGATCTGATAATCGCTGCATGTTGAAACATCCTGATGTTTCGGAACATCCCGTGGGGTTGAAAGTTGAAACATCACAGCTTGATGGTTTCCTGAGAAAGCATGGTGGGTAATCAACGGTTCAACCTGCCGACCTGAGTTCTTCAGAGTCTCGAATAAACATTTCTTGAAGATGCGAGAAATTGTTATTTCGGAGAAACTATAGAGGCAAGGCTGTGAAGATTTGGGGTTTTTGGTCTGAATGATAGATACATGAAACAGATCCTGGTATATTTTCCACAGTGAAGCTGCTTGATAAACTTCGAGAGGCGATGTTGCCAGAAGCTTCAAGGTTTTGACTATGAAATTCACACACCTTTCCCTGGCACTTTCTTGGAATTGATTCCCTTAGTTTCCTTGTAAAGACAGGGAATTGGCATCAGTACATCCTCTACTTACTGCATGGTCTCATGATGTCTCACTTCATATGTGTGTTTTTGCCGCATTTTTGGTCAGCAAAGGTCTGATGAATCTGGAGATATCTATGTGATACCAGGACAGAGGATGTGGGATGTGCAGAGCAAAACTTGGGAGGGTGGATCAGGTAAAAACAGATTGAGTTTTGAATAAAAACTCAAAGGAACTTACTGTACCAACCCATGTTCCACATGGATTCATCATAGATTACAACTGCAGTCCAGTGTCCACAAAAACTGAGAACATGTTTTTTGTCCAAAGTGGTTCATATTACCCTCCAGGGAACTAACATATCCCACCTTGGGAAAAGTAAAATCATCTTCAAAATGCCATTTTGGGGGGATATGTTAGTTCCCTGGAGGGTATATATTTGTCATAAAAATGCCATCACCATCATGTTCATTTGTTTAGTACTTGAGTGTTGAAAGTAACACATAAGAAACGGGGGATAGAACTATAGACATACATCATCACATTTAGTTACACGAAACTTTTCCTGAAAACTAATATATGCCCTGAAAATAGGCCGGGCCCCAAAAAGGAAAGGATCGTCTTCCAACCATCAATTTTCAGGTGCAAACTTGCTGTTAGTTTCAGAGAGGGTAGTACTTCTGTTCATAGTTCAGAAATCCTGCGAGCACCAGTTGAGGTTGGGATCCGTTTATCCCATTATTTAGGACGGGTTTTATAAATTCCAGGTGGTTGGGAATGGGATTTCTGAACCATCAACAGTTTCACCATTTCTTGGTGCACCGAGTTTCTTGTTGAGCCTCTCAGCTTTCAAGGATGAGACGATGTGGCTCTGGCTCTTTCTCGTAAATGTCTTGGCGGAGCGTCCAACACTTCAGGCTGGGGAAAATCCATGGGTTTGAAACCGGGAAACCTGAAAAACGAAAAGGAACTAAGATATACAGATATACATATTTTTTGTGAGTGTATCTTAATTTCAACCATAGTTGAAAACTTATTTTGTAAGTGTATCTCAGTTTCAACTACAGACTCTAGGAACTGGAACATGAAAACCCATACCTTATGCAAATTATAGTAAACTATTATGCTGACTCTAAAAAACTATGCGAAGAAAAAAAAGAAGACAGCCTAAAACCCCCCTAAACTTCGAGCTGCCATGGAGTTTTCATAGGAAAGTACCCATTTTTTTCCGGGTTTCCTAAAGGTTGATTTGGGAAATTCACAACCTCGGCCAACGGCTGGAACAAACCAACCGACTTCCCGGAAAACAGGTGCTTCACAACGTGCACTCCGCCTGTAGCAGCTGCGAGGTGAAGCAGGTGCCGGAGGGGAGAAATTTCCCAAAGATTTTTTTTTCTCGAAACATTTCCAAGGGGTTATGGCAATTTTGCCTGGGGAAAGGTAGGTTGCCGTTCGTTGTTTTTTTTAGGTGGGGGGATGATTTGCCCAGATATTTATTTTTTTTCAACTCCCAAAAAGTTGGAAACCGCAAAAATTCAGGGTAAGTTTGGCATGAATTTGTTGCACCCAGAAGTCAGTTACAGTTTTTTCTTCGACGTTTGGCACCTCTTGTAGTTGTTCGGCTCCATAAGTTGTTTCTTTTGGAAGAACGACAGCTAGAAGATGCGGAACCAACTGCAGAGATGTGTCATGTGGTGGTTGGTAGTAGTAATTGCATTCGGCCAGATGGTCAGACTCTTGAGAGATTTTGGGAAGGTAAAAAAATTGAAATTCCATTGGGCATTGTTGGTAGCTGAGAGGAATGTAGGATGTGATGTTCAAGGGGGGATGTAGAAGGGCCAAGGAAACTTGAAGCCAAGCCCAGGTATTTCTTAACCAAGTGACCGGGGGAATCATGCTGGTAGCAAATCTTCCGACAAGATTTAGGGAAACAGGTACGATGCTCGAAAACGCGCACTGTAGTCAATTCATCAATGCTATATCCATTATACCTACCTGAACTGGTTGGCGCGGGGGCCCTTGTCCATCAAGCAGTATAGCACCCCTAAAACTCACAGCTTTGCGGCAACCAGCAAAAATGTGGTTGGAAGACTGTGATTCATGGGATATGTGTTTTCATATTTCAAAGTATACTCCCCTCAATTTAACATATATACCGACCAGCCATTTTTGAAACAAATACATTTTCCACAGACAGCGTGAGTGATTCAATATCCATGTTAAATTTCTAGGGTATATGTATACATATATGTGTAGGTCAGCCCTTCCTATCCATTACGCACCACTGGACTCTAGTTCTCCGCCCTTACGGCAAAGTTAAATCTTGCTGGCATGCATCAAGTAGTGTTTGAAGGTCAGCACAAGTTGGAACTACTGATTCAGTAGGAAACTGTTGTAATTTCACAGCCAACGGCTGTTTAAGGATTTAAGGGTTTAAAGGTTTACCGAGTGTTCAAGAAAGTTATATAGGCAATTGCAAGAAGTGAGACTCCCTTTCATAGTCATATATGGGTTCCCTACGATACATAGACCACCAAAGTATCCTTTAAAAACCCACTGGTTGTCATGCTTTCCAATGTTTCTGGCGAGTTTTTTTCCAGGGTGTTTGCACTTGGCCAACAACACAGCGACCGCTACCGTGGGGTAAACTCAGTACCGCTGAAGCGACCAAGGGGTAACTTCCGAAAGAAAATGGTGGTGTGCAGTTGGGGAAAACCTCCCATTTTTGGAAAATCACTCAACTTGGTGGTGAGTTATGATTCAGAGGATTAGCCACATCTTGACTGTCAAAATGGCGGCAAGCTTCATGTCGAAGGAGATGTCTCAAGAGTCATAGGGGAAGAGAAACCTTACTTCCGCCAATGGCGTTTTCTTGTACGATTAAGAACGTTTCCAGCAGAGTTGCCTTAAAAATGACTGTTCTATACCCATTTTTCAAGCTGGTACTTGGAGGATCATCCCATTTCATGTAGTAAGTTGTTAGCAACCATGTTTAGTAAGTCCCTAACTGGTGTTGTTCCCCTTACAAAGTGTCTAAATGGCTTATAAATGGGGGTTACTAACTACTTACTAACTGGAATGATCCTCCAAGTAGAGGCCGTTGCAAAGCCTTTCTTTTCACCGAGGAACCTGGGAAATCTTTTCTGCCACTCCTGTGGCAAGGCCACGGCCATAAAGAATGGCACTGTGATGGATGATCACGGAGTCGATCTTTCAGTATCGGAAACCGTGTTTTTTCTTTTTCCGTTTTTAATTGTTGTTACCATGGATCAAATCAAATGAAGTTTACATAACATTGACATTTAGTAATTTCTCAAAATGGATTTCTTCTCTTTTGATTTTGTTGCATCCACTGTCTTCCGATGGTCACAACTCTGTATGTGAATGGATTCCCTGCCAGGCGTGCAACGCTTCAACACTGTCGGTGCATTGTGCGGAGTTCTGCCGGTGCGACGGGAACGTTTTGCACGGAAACGTTTTACAAGGAGGGTTTGATCCTTCCCCCACCACCTGCGCGACCCGTTGATGTTGGGGGCAAAGGCCATCTATCTTTGGGGGTGTCAGCCAAGAATGCGTGGGTGAAACCCATGGTAGTTGTGCGTGATAGGGCCAGGACATGCTTCTCATTCAAGCAGATACAGAGGCAAGCGGCCTTAGATGTATAAAAGACATTTTATTGCTATTGTGTTGACATCTAACTAGTCTTTCGAAGATATCCTCGAAAATGCGTTTTTTGATATGTTTTGGACCAGGATGCCCAACATGTCAGGTGGGCTTCTTCATCTTGCCAGTACCATGCGCCTTTGGATGCGACGCGCCGTTTCGCGCCGGTCCAGGACGTGTGTGGCCAAATTTCTACCTGGTTGGTGGGGTCGAATGTTTGGGGTTGAATTTGACAAGTGCTCCAACGACTGGGGGTTGAACCAACCATGGGTTTTTGGTTGCATTCCTGGAGGCATTGGAAAAAACGGGGGAACTCTTGACTTAACCCTCCATGGACGACTTTTTGATGGTGTGGAAAGCGCCTTTGGTTTTCAACGCGACGTACTTATCTAGCTAAACGAAAACTTGTTGGTTTTCAACTTATGGGTCGGTTATTTGTTGAATACTTCCCATGAAAAAAGTTAAGAACACAAATTGAATGGTTCATGTTCTATAGTGGGACACCAGTACCATCAGAAGGCGGATTGCACAGGATGATGAACACATTGGGCCGGTCAGATATCTAAAAAAAAGCAGTATGTGCACATATATTGCCTTAGCTGGGCCCCAAGCATGCTGGATCCCAATCCATCTTCCATGAATGTAACTGGACCCAGCCATCAGGACATTTTCTGCCAGACTTGCAAGGAATGTGGCTGCTCGGATCTGTGATGTGATGTGAGGTTTGGGAGGTTCCAAGGTACCAAAATCAAAGATTAATTGGGTACCAATTGAAGCCCTGGAACACAAAAACTCGTGAATCATCATGACATCTGGGTAACAAAACGTGGCACCTTCAAATCGTCCTCGAAGTCTACTTGGATGCATCTGACTTGGTGAATGGGGTTCCGTCAGTGCTTTTGGAATTTTGGATACCACCTGGTGGGAGATCAAGTCAGATTGAATTTCATCCAAATCTTTGGCTTGGGTGTAGGAGGGTTTGTTATATATATTTTTTGTCGTGTTGCTTTTAAAGCGAAGACGTTTTGTTCTCAATATTGTTTAGTCTCAACAAACAACAAAATTGGTTGCAAAAAATTTGTTTACTTCAGGTGGGTGTTTTGCGGTCACCATGTGCCTTTAGAAGAATTCACGGCCAATGACTCTCCTCCGTGTCAGTTGAACAAAATGTTGGATCATTGGTCATGTCTTGCAGATGCGCTCAACCAACCAAAAAGATATGTGTTTTTTTCTTATAGGTGTGGTCTGGTTACAATAAATTCAAGTCTATACGCACATATTCGGACATGTAACATGTGTACAAATCCAA
>DF245378.1:0-11537 GCA_000507305.1 Breviolum minutum Mf 1.05b.01 | reverse complement strand
GTCAGAAAGAATGTCAAAAGATATGTCAGAAAGAACGTCAGAAGATTGCTTCCAGTCAGTCTGCGAAGTTGAGAGTAACAGAACACATTTCAGGAGATGAGTTGTATGTCTACCCTCACCTGACCCGATCAGGCTGACATAAGTCCGATGGATGCGGCAGCCTGTCTGAGTAGTTCAAGAAAGGAACATCGTGACCAAAGCCCATCTCACTAGTATCACTAAGCCAAGGAAACCTGAAATCAATGTTCTCAAATTCTCCATTCTTCCCATCATATTCTCAATGACAACCCTCACCTGACAACCTCCACCCAACATGTCATGGTGGGGATCACTCGAAGTAAAATAATTTTTTCATTTTGTAGTGATTTGATATACTAGAAATTAGAAATATATAAATTATGTTATTAGATGATATCGCATGATTATACAATATATTATATAATCATATATGATATGCTAAGCTATTTTTGAATGTCAGTCCAGTAAATACAGTATATTGACACAAGTAACTATTTAAGGAACAACCGTGCAACGTGCTGCAATTGTCAGCGTGGCAATTCTTATGTACAAGCGAGTCTGTCAATCAGCTTGCTTGGCGGATCTCGGCCGTGGATGCCATGCCCCGTCCGTACTTCTTGGATCAGCCAGCTGCAAATGGTGTGAAGTGGCAAGATCTGCTTCAAAATGTGGAGCCGTGTGTGGATCAGGTGGGCAATCTTGGACAAACTCAATTTCCTCCCACATCAACTCGAACCTCGGGGCTCGCTGGAGTCTAGTCTAGTAGTTGTGTCGTACTGTTGGTCAAGGGCAGACAGCAGACATGAAAATACAACACCCACCCATCCAGAGATTTACATATATTCATATACGTACTCGTGTTATTCATTTGTCCATCCAGATAGAGAGAGATGCACGCAAACTCATGCACTTTTGGTGACAATAGTCCGCTCGGTGCTTTCCAACTTTTTTTTGTCTAGCAACTTGAAATTTGGCCTGTCATTGTTTGACTTTGGGAGCAGACCCATGTCGACTTTACTGCTGTGAATCTACCCTTATTTGCTGCTCACTGCATCCTTTCATTTGCGCATTGCTTTGCTTCCTTGCGTTTCTGCGTTTGTGACCTCCTGTTTGTTCCCTGTTCTACTAGTAGTATACAAGGCTCATCTTTTGCATCTCAAAATTTGGACAAATGATGGGCATGCAGAATCCCACAAAAGATCTACTAGATGCATGCAAACTGCACAAGAACAACGAGATGCATCAATCATCAGTGCAGTAGCCTGCGAAATGTCAAGACAGAATCCTGCTTGTTGAAACGTATCAATCTATCACAAACACAATGTCAAGGCAGGATTCTTGGCCGGGGAGTGGGGCAATTGCTTGGTGGAGGCAGGAAGTAGATATTGGCAAGCTTCGGCACTGGTTTGACAGATCCAATCTGTGCAGATGAGAGGCCACTGTTCAAGAGCACACCAAAGGCAATTCCGGGCAAGCAGGGCAAGTCTTTTGCTCAGAAATTTTTTGGTTCCTGCTCCTGGTTCGCTGTGAAAATCTTGATTCGCGATCTCTCTTGCCCATTTTCTTGATGATTCTTACTATCGATTTGCCCATCTTTCGCAGAGTCTTATTCCTGGCATTTCTGAGGTGATCGACTTCCTGTCAAGACGCGGCCACCGTGGCTTCGCCAAAGCTGCTGACAAGCTCGAGAGGCAGAAAATTTGCAGAAAAAGATTGGTTGCAGAATCGTAGGATGTACGTTACCGTAGAACAGTTTGATGAATTGGTAGACCGCATTTCTGGAGTCATGAAGTGTTCAGAAAGCTTAGAGGGAATCCATCCGAGAATCTTGCCTTGAGAATCCTGGAGAAAGTAGACCCGCCCCAGTGTGAAGCGAATCCAGCGCCATCCAGCCCGAAGGTCAACCCACAAAGCAATGAGAGCGGGTGGTATTCATCGTCAACCTCATTCTGATTCCGACCCGCAGGTTCGGAACCTGATTGGGTCATAAGTCATAAGTCAGAACCGTAATGTGACAAATCTTGTGTCGCACTCTTTCTATCTTTTACTCTTATCAAGAATGCATTCAAATGCTGATTTGGCACCGATCCTTCATGAATGTGTTTTTTAAATGTTTGATTTTGCACCATCTTGCTTCCCTTCGACTCTGATAGGTATGGGCATTAAGGAGACGAGAGGCACAAGACTGAACATGCATTTGCAGAAAAGCACACGCGGCATAGACGGGATAGATCAGTAGAGTCGTCAACCCCCAAAGACCGTGTTTGAGTTTCCTAGAGTTTTCCAGATGTCTTCCAGTCTCCGGAGCTGTCCACTTGTCCATGCAATTTTGTCCAAATTTCGCCAGTCCTTTGATATGGTGCAAGCTCAAGCAGGGACACGGACCAGGCACGCCAAGCTTGGAGCGGCAGTCCACACTGCATTGGCAGCATCAAAGACTTTCTTAAGCCAAGAAATTGATTCAGATAGTTAACATGTATATACATATATATATACATATATATACATATATCAATTATATATATTTAGTTACTGTGTTTTTTGAGCGTTGCAAAGTTTTGCCTGCTTTTGATCCTCTTGGTCCTAGTCCTAGTGGTCAGCATGTGAACTCGGATCTCCCCGCGGTCTGAAGAGTCCCATTTGACCGGGAGGTACAAAATGTATCAACATGTGTCAAAATGAATCAACATGTTCAAAGTTCCTCAACTTTTGTATGGAGAATGCACAAAAACAGACCTTTCTTTTGCAGGAAGGAAAATCACGCCCAACTCTCCTAGACTGTGCTGGCCCCTGCCTGTCACTACCCTGGACCCTTGGATGTTTGCATTCAGTTCTTGCTGTCTGCCTTTACAGCTGTGTTGGACAGTGAAATCTGCCAAATAAGAATTGTCGAGTGTGAGATTTATTACAAGGTTCTGCCCAACTGCGCGTGAAAATCAACTGGGACACCTGTAGAACCCTTCTTCCCACAAGCAACAACGCTAAGTCCGCTAAGTGACAACTTCTGCTCCTTCAACATGGGCCAAATCATCAGATGCTTGCTGTGAAACTGGTCAGCCAGCGTGGCACCTGGATGCTAGGCAACTTGGTGGACCTTGTGGTCTCTCCAGTGGATTCTGACAACAACCCCGCAACGGTGATGAGAATGGGTGACGGAATAAATTTCAGGGTTTCTGAAGTGGTTGCAGCACTTGCCGGAAGATTCTGGCCGGCCTGGAATCGCTTTGAATTTGAATGAATTTGAGGTGATTGGAGTTCAGACTTCGACATGCTTCAACCAAAAACGATTGACTTGGACAATCCGCGTTTGGGTTTGCCAAGTCCTGCCATCGACGCAATGGCCTCTGGTTTCCCCGCAAGTCCAGCTGCGCGGCCCCCTCCGCCCTTTCACCTCTGGTGTTTGCTGCGCTGTTTGCTTCCCGTTCCCTCAACTCTGTTGGATCGAGGGCTTGGAGGAATTCTTCCCCGCTGATGTGGGTTTTCAATGGCTTTCACCCATTGAAGGTACATGTTAGTGCCGGTGGTTTGCATGCTGGCACTGATGCTCCTCCAAATCTCAGTGTTTTGATCTGGGAAACTTCCTGGGGTTCTAACGAGCTTTGTGTATATTTCTACCCGACATCGTTCACGAGGTCTGGGTTTTTGGGATTTTTTTGATTTTCGTGTTTTGAGCGAAGTTAGAGCTCCAAAGTTTTAATAGTGCAGTATAAATCTTTAGTGTGCCGAAAGATGTCTGAAACGAACATCCGACCTGTAGCTGCAAACCTGAGCGCTGGGGCCATGACAAACAGTCCGACAACATGTGGAGATAATCAGGAAGAATATGGAAGAATCGGGAGACAGGTGGAAAAGAGAAGGCCGCGCGAAATTAAATCAAACAAAAAAAGGAAATCCGGAAAAATCCCAAAATAAAATAAAATCAAAATGAAACAGTCGAAAACAGTCGGAAACAGTCAGGGCTGAGATTTCGCGCGGCATATTTTCTAACATTTTCAAGCCTTTTTGGCACATTTTCATGAAACATGTTTGAAAAACACAGAGTTTCCGAACTGAATTCCATTTTCCACCACTCCTATGTCATTTGCTTTTTACCATGCGCTTCCGAAAAACGCCAACATTGAGACACATGACGTAGGACATTTTAACACATAAAGAGCTGCATGTTGTATGCATCTTATGTATTTGCTTTCAAGGCTTTCAGGCAACTCTCAATATGCATTTCGCATGAAAGCGGAGAATCCAAAGCGTATGAATGCTCCATGTTCCTGATTCTTCCTGTCCCTGTCTCTTATTTTTGCTTTCTCGAGGGAAGCGAGCCAAGCAAGCTCGAGAAGCTCCGGCAGCTCAAGTGGATCGAGTGGATCCAGTAGATCTTCAGGCAAAGTTAGAGGACAGCCGGACAGCTGGACCTAGCAGAGCATCTGCAAACACACCAGCACACCGTAGCACAACCTCAGATGTCCTTTCATTTCCCTTCAATGTTGTTGCAGCTTGTTATCGCAAAGTCCCGGCAGTGACGAGTCATAAGGTTGCTTTGTTGAAGAGAGGCTCAAATGCTCCTATGAAAGACCTGAAATTGCAACAGGTGGGAGACTTGATCCAGAAAGCAAAGCCCTTTGCCGTTCTGCTCCTGAACATGCCAGGACGCTAGAGATGTGCTAAGACTCTTCTGACAGATTCTTATGACAGACTCAACAGAGTCCACAGACGACTATTCTGCACAAGTTCTCCTTCGGCATGAATTTTGTATAATTTTGTCGTTCTTGCATTTGCTGTGGAGGATCGAGCACTTCTTGGAACAGTCTGTCCAAGACCTTCCAATTGAGGTCGTCGTGGAGTTCACGCAGCGAGGCTTCAAGAGTCTTCAGAGATTTTCTTTTGTAATGATTCGACCTCTTATTGTTTCGATGCCTTGCAATGAGGCATAAAGATCCCTCCACGTTTACAGTTTGCAGATGGCCAAGGTTTACCCTCATGACTCAATAGGGACTCAAGCTTGGGAGGCACAACTGTGACATCGTCCAAGAGACTCAAGAGCAGCTTCCATTCAACTTGGTTGGTGGGTGTTTCGCCTGCGATGATTCAGGACCACCCTTTGCATTCATGTGACCTTCAAAGAGGATGCATCCTTGTCTCTCGTCATCCTGCACCTGTCATGCATATTCATGGCGTGCAAAGGACGGCAAGTCCTATGACCAAGTCATCGTACAGATCGTTGGGACGCAGGCACAGGGTGAGCGGAGCAAAGAGATGAACGAAAAAAATCAAAGAAAGATCTGAGATGAGTAGATTACTGTTGCTGAACGCCTTTCAATGCCTTGCACCAGGTCGGGGATCAACCTTTGAGCCTGCACATTTCTGGCAACCAAATTGTGAAGGCTATGACGCTAGCTCGCAGGGCAGGCACTTGGTTGTTTCCTGACACTGCTTGCAGTTGCTGATTTGCAGTTCGATTTTGCCAGGGGGCCTTGATAAGGGTAAAGGATGGTTCCAGAATACAGAATACTGAGATACAATTCCTAGAGTACTAGAGTAGGTACGCGCGTTTGTTGTCAGGAGTCCGTGTCGCAGATGTCCTTTTCACCGGCTGCTGCGACACATCGATCGGCATGCTAGATTTCATAGCGCAAGAGTTCATCGTGACCGAGACAGTTGAGGCAGGACATGATGATGAAAGAGTGCCTCAAGACATACTGCATGTAGTAGTTTGTAGATACTCGAACGTCAAGAAATGCAATGACTTGGAGCTTCGTGGTTCTTGTACGCAGGATGAGGTTAATGCGCCCTCCAAAGAATGGCACCGCATTGAAGAAGAGGTTAATGCCAAGTTAAGGGCCCTGCCAATCTTGCCAGAAGATGCACCGCCTGTGCTGCCTGGCCAAAAGGAATTGTGCCCAACCAATTTTTTGTTTTTTTTACAACCTTCCGGACTTTTGCTCAGCACGATTTCACAAGGTTCACAATTGAAAGCCTGACCCACTTCCTGACTGTGTGGAAAGATTTGGTGCCGCGCGCTTTGAGATCCATTGCAGAGGCTGGTCATGAAGGAATATTGCCATGAAGCCATGGACCACTCCAATTTGGAGTGCTCGATTCTGGGTTGCCAGGCAATCGATCGATTTGCACAAGGCCGGATCACATGCATTGATCGCCCAATTGGATCCAGAAATTTGCATTCAAAAAAATCGCCCAATTTCATGGCAGGAGTGCCAGACAGACAGAGCCCGCAGAGCCCGCCAGTTTTGTTCCACCAAGACATCAACTCTGGAAACCTTCTCACCTCCTCCGCAAGTCAGCAGGCCAGTTGAATGGGGAATTGGAGCTCAGCTATACATTTATTTTTCTTCTATGATGAATCCATTTGAATAGAAAGCAGGACTGCTGAACATTGGGAACAGTTTTCTTGAGTTGCCCAGACTTGGCGGCTTGATGCTGTTATTGACTGGGAGAGTGCAGTCATAGCTCCTGCCGAGCTTTTGGATCGACGAACGGAGGAGAATGACCAGGTGACAGGTTTTTCTGTGAAGATGACATGCAGATGATGCAGATGTCTCTGTGGTTGCCATTAGAATCCCTTGAGATTCTAAGTACTCTCTAGGCTCTTTATTTTGAAGAGAGGAGAAATGGCGGATAGCAATGGACTTTGGAGAACTTGCTAAGGCCGTGTCTTCATGGGCGGGTGCGGTGGGCTTTGCGCCGCACAGTAGACACAGAAGTCATCGCCAGAAACGGCCGAAAAGGCATTTAGCATACATTCCTCAAAGCATCCCACAAGCAGTGGCAGACAAAGTGCGCAGGCCCCTATAGAGTCATAGTATGTAACGTCGTCCGCCAACACAGTTTGCATTGTGTTTTTGATAAGCAATCGCCAGGGAGCATGGCTAGCAGGATGCCTGGTGGACAAGACTTTACCACGTTGTGCTTTGGAGGCAAGCACACTTTGCGTATTGCTTACCATTTCCTACAAGTAACGCACTGTAGCAGACAGAAGGTCAAGCAGGATGAGTTTTCTGTGAGTTGGCTTAGACGGGTGGCTTGCAAATTTGTGATTCTGTTTGGCCAGGCTGTGGTTGAGAACTACACAAGAGCCGGAAGGAAGTTGGAAAGAAGGAGCTTTCTTATCACTTTCCAACTCTCAGTTCTTCCAAGATTCAAAGCACGAAACAGGGTTTGCATTTGACACAGTCATTTGACGAAGTCATTGAGCGTTTTGGGTCCGCTTCAGCTTTTAATATGTGAGATTGAAGTTCATACATGTATAGGGTTGCTGTGCATGTCACCTCATGCATAGCTTTTGACCGCTGGATCCGCCACCACATGGTTGGCTCAAGTGAGCGCACTTGTGAAAAGGTGCACGCGTTTGCCGTTGCCAATTTCAAATTGGTAGCGGAGCGGTCTTTTGAGGCTGCTTGAACCCACGCTTTCTTGTTGCCAGTTCGGGCGAGATGTCGGCCTTACTGGAAACCTTGAAGTTCAGACATGAACCGCTTCAAGGCAGCACCACGACGATGGAGGACCATGGCACCGAAGGCAAATTCGGTATTCCTCGGTTCAATGGAGAACCAACGATGCTCCCAGAGTATGTGTACCGTGTGAGAACACGGATGGCAAGGGAGTCGAAGATGTCCAAGGACGAGCTGGAGAAGTTGGGCCCACTAGGCTTGCGCTTGGTGGAAGGGCTTCGTGGCAGTGCTGTGAGGATGGCGCAGCAGTTGGACATCAAGGTTCTTTCATCAAAGGATGGACCTGAGGAATTGATCAAGGTCTTCAATCAGACCCTCAAACCACGCCGAGCACAGGAAGCACGTGAGCTTTACTCTGCCGGGTCCCGTGAGGGAGGCATGCTTTCAAGACAAGTTGGTGAGAGCATGGCGTCCTATGTCAGCAGGCGCCGAGCATGGTGGAGTGCTTTGCAAGGTTTGGATTCGGAGCTGAAGATCCCTGAGGTGGTCCTTGCAGAGCAGATCTTGGTGAACAGCAACATCACGGATGACCAGAAGCTGATGGTCCGCACTATGCTTCAAGGCACGCTGACTGTGGAGAATGTGGCGGCTGAGTTGCTCAGCCAGCATGGCACCATCCATGACAAGGAGAAGTACCGCAGAGGCAAAGGAGATGGCAAACCATGGAGACCACGCCGATTCCATGGTGGAAAAGGATACTTTGCCGGAGAGCCAGACTATGAGGATGGAGACTGGGACAGTCGTTCACAGTCCCTGACTGGCTATACTGCCTATGAAGATGACGTTGACACGGCCTACAACACTGAGGAGACCTACGGCCAGGATTGGGAGACTGAGTATGACGAGGATGAAGAAGGCTACCTCGTCATGAGCTTTGCCCTTTTGTGCGATGATGGACTTGACTTTCAGAATGACGAAGCTTGTGCTCTAGCAGCCGAATCATTGCAGTTGGAGCAGGAGGCTTACATGTTGCGGGCACAAGGAAAGGGCAAAGGACACTCTGGCTTTCGTGGTGAACGTCAGTTTGACGTCAAAGGCTCTGTGTCCTTTCATGAGAGGAAGGCTCGCTTGGCACAACTGAAGAGCCGTACCGAGTGCAGAAGATGTGGACAGAAGGGACATTGGAGCGGCGACTCAGTGTGTCCGAAAGGTGGACGTAAAGGAGGAGGCAAGAAGAGCAACAGGTCTTCACCGACATCTTCCCCTACGGCATCGGGCAAGCATGGTGGCAATGGAAAGAACTACAAGCCTCGCGCCGTCTACTTTTCCATGGCAGAGGATGAGAAGGCGACAACCCAGGGACCAAGGGTTGCAATGATGGCTTACAGAGGAGCGAGGCCTAAGGCTTCATCTGGAGGCAGAGCCATTCCACCACCGGAATGTCTCAATGCAGCACCCACTACATCAATGTCGAGCCCTACTGCGTCTTCACACAGTTCTTCTATGGCGATGGCAGCAGCACCTATTTCCATGTTGAGCTCTTTGATCCCCAGCATTGCATCCAACCCAGATGCACTACCTGATCGTGAGGCAATTGAACGAGCTTGGAGGATGCAACAAGCAGTTCGTCAAGAAGTTGGTGAACAAGAAGGACAAGGAGCTGGTGGAGATGATGGAGCCCTACAAGCACAACTTGATGAGGCCAAGTCGGCGGATGATGTGAGAGTTGCTGGAGCACTTCAAGCTTTGGCATGGATGGAAGTTGATGAAGAAGCTGGAAGAGAAGGAGAAGTTCCCATTCCTCAACCAAGCAATCTCATGGTGACGCACTTCCCCCTTGTTGGCACTCCGGAGAGGCAACGTCATTTGGATCGCTTCTTGGAGTTGGTAGATCAAAGTCACCCTGACTGGACAGATGCTTTCAATGAGAGATGGAATGAATTCTATCCTGGACATGTGATGTTTGTGGATAGCGACCTGCTGAACTTCAACCGTTGGCAGGACAAGGCGACGAAGGGTGAGCCGAAACTTCCAGAACCACCGTCTGCTCTTGAGGATGCACCACAGCGAGACATTGTGGCCGGAGGAACTTCTGAAGTGAGGACATCTTCAAGAGTTACTCCATCAGCAGCACCATCGACGTCGACTACAGCATCACCACCACCGGCACCTTCTATGGCACCTTCGGCAGCTGCTGGTGAATGTTTGCATCAGAGAACTACCAAGAAGGGAACCAACAAGCATGTTGAGATGGTGACATGCTTGGATTGTCACTGTGTCATCTCTAAGGTGAAGAAGACACTCACAGCAGAAGCAGCACCACCACGTCAACCTGTTGACCCTCAACTACAAGCAGAATGCCCTCACACCAGAGTCACATGGCGTGGAAGCAATGCATTTCAATGGAGGCGAACTTGTCGTGATTGTGGTCACATGACATGTGGCTACAATGGAGCAGCTGGACCACGACCAGTTATTCAGCAAGGTGAACCTTCGCCTGGACCTGTTGGAGCCCCAGGAAGAGCTGAAGAAGTTGGCGGCTTCACGGTGGAGCAGATGAAGAACATCTTTCAAACCTGCCATGTGGTCTCGTGTGTGAAGGCCATGGAGAACCCATCTCAGGTTTTGAGTGGAGCTCAATTACATCGCATTTTGGATGCTGTAGTGGCAAGCACTCAAGCTCAGACTTCAACGGTTGCCCAACCACCAGTGCAGTTAGCACGACCACGTGGTTATCTTCCGCAAGGTGGCAAGTTGCTCAACTTTGGTGAGTTCAAAGGCCGTACCTTTGAGGATGTCTATCGCAACAACAAGCCCTATGTTGACTGGTGTGAGAATGCTGAGAGGCCCTCTTCCTGCAAGGGTCTTAAAGAGTTTGTTGCCTACTGCAAAGACATGAAGCGAGGAGAGGCTGTTGGCTTCATGGCATTAGAGGATGCAGAGGAGCCTGCGGCAATGGAAGACCATCTGATTGCAGTCTTGGATTTGGGCTGCAATCGGACTTGCCATGGAGATCGATGGATGGAGCGCTACATGCGAGCAGTTGGCAACTATGATGTGCCCATCACACCAGATGAAGGAAACACCTTCAAAGGAATTGGAGGCCAGATTGCCACGGGAGGCATTCGACACATGAATGTGAGCTTCCAATTAGATGATGGAGGCATGGCAGTTGGAGACCTCCACAGCATCGAGTTGATGAACAGTGATGCACCCCTTTTGCTTTCCATCACTGACCAGAGGAAGCTTGGTTTGGTAGTCACTTTGGGCTTGGATGGCGACAAGGTCTACAGTGAGAAGTTGGATGCCTACTTGACTGTGACCCAGATGAATGGACTTCTCGGTGTTCGAATTCTTCCATCGGACTTAGCGCTTCTTGGATTTGAGGAAGCTGTTGAGTCTGATGGCGCCGAGCATCTGGAATCACCTAAACAAGAAGATGAACCTTCTTTTGTACCACTGAGGAGCCAATCTCAACAACAACAACCAGAAGATGAAGTTGAAATGCCTGTGGCACTGGCATCAGAGCAGGAACTATGCCAGTATGAGAAGTTCCTGGATGTTAGTTTGGAACCCTGCAAGGTTCTCAGCAAAGGCCAGAAGAAGATGATCTCACAGAATGTTGCCGAGTTGGATAGCTCGGACATTAGCCTCTGGGCTACTTTGAAGAACCAGAAGGCGAAGACCCCATTGCCAAGAGGATGCAAGGTGTTCTTGATGGAGATCTTTGCAGGAGCGGCAGTTTTGACATCGATGGCGTTGTCACATGGACTTTCAGTGGCTGCACCCATCGACATCCTACTTGATGGCACTGACCTGTTGAAGGAGTCAGTGAGAAAGGAAATCGACAGGCATATCGATGAACAAGACCCCTGCTGCCTCACGTTCGCACCAGTGTGCGGACCATGGAGTTCTTGGTCCAGGTTGAACTCTGCCAAGAACGAGCAGACAGCTGCAGACATTGCCTTGCAGCGTGACCTATGGTACCCCTGCCTTCGCTGGATTCGAAGCGTCATTCAAAGGAGATTGAAACGGGGCAGGAAAGTTCTGGTGGAGAACCCATGGGGCAGCGAGTTGTGGTCAACGCTTTGCATGGACAAGCTGATACAAGAGGCA
>DF245377.1:0-19172 GCA_000507305.1 Breviolum minutum Mf 1.05b.01 | reverse complement strand
TTTGTTTTGTTTTGTTTTGTTTCGTTTTGTTTGTTTGGTTTGTTTGGTTTGTTTGTGCGTTTGGTTTGTTTGCTTGTTTGTTTAATTTTTTTCTTGTGTTTTTTTGTTTCTTTGTTTGTTTCTTTTTTTCTTTTGTTTGTTTGTTTGTTTGTTTGTTTGTTTGTTCGTTCGTTCGTTCGTTTGTTTGTTTGTTTGTTTGTTTGTTTGTTTGTTTGTTTGTTTGTTTAGGTTGGTTTGGTTTGTTTCGGTTGCATTGTGGCCACTGCTGAAAAACGCGGCTGCACTTGCGTTTTTCTATTTATGTTTTTTCCTGCACGTCTATTTTGTGTTTCCGCACATGCTCCGAAAGCATCATTTCTGTTTGGGAGAATGTTAAGGTGATTTGGAAGAAAACAATTGGGGTTGCGCGAAAACAGATCTAGCACCTTGTGGAGAACAAGGCGAATGTCAAAAAGACCCGGATGCCCAAAAATTGCCACTTGGGTGCTCAAAAAATACTTTTAACTTGTGTTCAAAGAACAGCAGGCGTCGACAAAACACCGGGTAATGAAGAAACAACACTTGCAAACCGTTTTGTGTTCAAAAAACACTTTTTGGGTGGTCAAAAAATCCACCACCGTCTGATAATTGCGTGTTGTTCACGTGGAAATATTTACTTTGACATGTCTCGTCCATGTGCGGAGTCGCAGCCATCCCTTCTTTCTACCCTTTTTCGGTTCTGGCTGAGTCCCTGAGTTGTGTATTTTTTTTTACTTGCTCACTTATTAGCAGAGTGTTCTTCTACATACGTACATGTTTCTTGGCCCATGATGGAATAATTTTGGTGAGAAACAACAAATGGTGAAATGCCAAAATTGGAAAGTTCTCGCATGTTCCCAATTCCAGAGAGTGTTTTTGCATTTTTTTTGGGTCTTTGGTTTTTATTTCTGGGACATTTTTTGCCAACTCTTGGTCTTGGATTTGAGGGTGCGTGGTTTTTCATAGACTCAAACACCTTGGGGTGTTTGGACTGCTCTGTTGAAGGAAAGTCGAATGTTCACAAGTAATGGACTGTGCGACCTTTAGTTTAGTCGGCTGGGAGGACAGCAAAAAATGGTTTTGAAGAGAGGGTCACGCAATAATGTGAAGATCAGATTAGCATGACTGAAATTTGGAATGGTCTCACAGATCCGAAAAATAAAGCAAATACTGTGTTGGAATTGGTTTTTGTGCTTTGTTTTTGGTGTCGGGGTGTTGTTTTGCTCCTCATCCTGCAAAATTTTGGTTCGTTTGCCTTCAGGTACAATTGTAGATCGTTGCATGTGCACTGGCACGAGACAATAAGGGTTTAGGGTGATTTGCTTGTTTGGTGTGTTTTTTTTTGTTTGTGGTGTTGGTTTTGGTTTGGTTTGCATTGCTTTTTGCGTTGGTTTTTTGCAACTTTGTCGGATGGAGAGACAGTGAGGTTTAAGCTCAGCACGGCGAACCCAAGGACAAAAAATTGGTTGAAATTGTCTTGTTTCCCTTGTTTTTTCTCAGCTTTTTGAATTTGTATCAAACTTTGCAGTGTTTGATGTTTTTTTCTATTAATATCTTTGCGTATGAAATCGGGAATTCCTTACCAACAAGTGCGACCAAGTGGGATATATGTGATTGTCTGAATTCAATTTATCCTGCTTCTTTGTTCATGTTGAATCACTGTTCCCTAATTTCAGTCATTTGAAAAATTCTTTACATCCATGGGCAGACAAGGCACAAGGCTGTGTAGCAATGTCCCTGTCATCTCTTGGCTTTGCCAAGTGTCATGGAGGGACAATCCGCACAGATGCATTGCGCTGTCACAACCGGATGTGGGGATGCGCTGGACGCAGACGCCTGGGAAGAAGCGAAAAGAAGCTACTTCACTTGAAGTTGGGCTCGGTTTGGCATGAACATTGTGTTGATATCTTGCAAGTCAAGTGTTTGGTTTTTTGCTGAAGGAAAAGAGAGTGTTTTTACATCCATTGAAAGACACGTCAGGTTGCCAGTTTTTGCGTGTTGCAAAAAAAAAATCGAAGGTGATCTGTGATCATGGTGACGATGATAGCAGATGTAGGATTCAATGTTTTTTGTCCATATGATACGGCTATAGTTCAAAACCTGTACTCAACTCAAAGTAGTTTGCGATACCCCGATGTTGAGCCAAAATACAAAAAAAAACCAAAACTGCGCGGTGAACTTCCGGTGGACTTGTTTTGAGGAGATACTTTTTTCACCAGCATTTTAGATCCAACCACAAGTTCCAAAGATATTTTTCATGGGCAAAATCCAGCCATCCTGGTTGGATTGGCTAAGATAAAAAACCATTCTAAGTGAGGTGATGATAGTCCAAAATGTCATCCACCTCAACCTGGGCTGGTGTAGGATTTTGTCGAACAGAAGTTGATTCCCAGGACTCCTTGGTGGTTTCTTGGATGCTTCTGTTCTTTTGGCCGGCTGCCATCGAAGCGGCAGCGGTTCGAACTCTCGTGGATGGAGAGGTATAGCATGGACAACACTTTTGAATTGCTGGTGGATGGAGATGTCCATAGCATTCATGAAATACAAGAAGCAATTAACTATTTGAATAGTATTTCTTCCACAACGAAATGCCACACTCGAATTTTTGCTCCACCTGGTCGGGCTGAAAACAAAAAATGGTCCTCTTTCATGCGGCGATCTGATATCACTTTCTGTGCTGTGCAACGGGCCGTGGAGGCTTCCAGGGAAGCGAATGACGAAAGGATCATCTCCACTTTGCTTGAAGTTGGAAAGTCTGAGATTCTTTGTTCTTTGGACTTGGGAGTTTGTTTTATTTGGATAATTGTATGACGCAAATCTGATTTGACAATGTCCCTTCACGCTTGTAACACGTGCTTTCACAAATAGAACGATATAGATGACATGTATATGTATATACGTATATTTACATACATATATATGTTTATTTACACATCTTACTACATGCAGGAATTTTGTACCATCCTTTTTCGCTAGATACCTTTAGCTGCAGGGGTTCTTACTCCTCGAAAGAGAGGGGCTCGACTAGGCACGGTTGCCGCGTTGGTGTTGCTGAGAAGGTGCTGTTTTGGGTGCTGTTCTGGGAGCGGTTGCTATGGTTGAAGTGGTGCTGGGTGCCATGTCCTGTTGTGCAGGTCGCATTTGTGTCTTCGTTTGGGACTTTTTGCAATATCTACCCAGTTGCTAAACATGGGGATATGGCCTGGCTGTGTGGGTGATTTGCTCCACTTAAAACCTCAGGACTGCTGTAGCACTCTTGACTTCAGATGCGGGTTTCCTGAGCGCTGTCCTCCATGTGCAGTCTTCGCATCGCATCCGATGCGTGGTCTTTGTTCCACAGGACAAGGCTTCGGTGATCAGTAAATATGCAACAGAAGGCTTGCAAGTGGTCAGCTTGCAAGCAGAAGTTCGGGACGGAGCAAAAGTCAGAGCGGTGCTTCATGACTGTGGAGAAGGTTCAGTGCACTTAAGTGATTCCTTCCAAAAATTGTCTTCAAAAGAATTTGACGTTCAAACGCGGATGGTGTCAGACTTTCTTGACAAGCACGGTTTTTTAAGCGTGGGAGAAGGGTATACAATTCAAGGCATCGCAAAATTCTGGTTTGCCAACCGCTTGGGGCCGCTCACAGTTTTCCCAAGCCAAATGGGCCTCAATCAATTGTACAATCTCATTGGCCAAGGTAATCCACGGTCGACTTGGTCAACTTGCTCGATCCAAAGGGCTTTTCTGCTTCCTCGTAGCGCTACGGGCAGACTCACCAAGACTGGAATTCAAACCTATGGCAGTCGGGTGGCCAATGCCATTTATAGAGGTGGCGGCCCATTGATGCTGAAAGATTCCAGCGACTTGACCTCGGAAGCACTGCAAAAACTCGGGTTTTTGGATGATGAAGAGAATGCCGATTTAACTGAAGCCATGTTCTGCTTCCTCAACGCCACAAGGAATAAGACCGCATTGCGCCTGAGAGGCATGTTACCAGTCTCAGGAGCTCCCAGCATACATGTGGAGAAGCAACTGCGACAAGTATTTTTGTCAAATGCTTTTAATGGTCATTGGCAGTTTTGCAATAAAAGTGCTACAACATTGCAGCCCATCATCATGATCCTACGACAGGCAGAGATCTTATCGCCAGAAAGCAGCGGTTTTGAACCCACGCGTAGAGAAGTCTTTGAAGGGATGAAGGCCTACGCTAAAAGCCAAAAACTGCCACGAACGGTCACGTTCAAAGCTTTGGTGTGGCGAATTCTCCGACATAACGAGAGAAATCCATGCCGAAGAGGTGATATCCAGGTTGGGAAATGATGGGCCGGTTGGCGATTTGTTTGAAAAGTACTAAGTTTGAGCAGGGATCATTAAATTACCTATTTTGGGGGAAATCAAACAAGCAGCAAATTTATGGTACTTTTGAAGGATTTTCCCCTTAGAATGATGCATGAGGTTGGGTTGGTGTCATATAATGACCCCTGTTCAAAGCCGCTTAGCTTCCTAATGGGGAGACATGATTCACAGATGAACGAAGGGAAGTTTCCGATGGCTTCATGGTAAAAACTCATGTTTGCAGTAAGAAGTCAGCTAATACATAGGGTGTACAGAGAGTATCGTGATGCACACGGATGAAATAATCCCTGAATTGAAACTCCTTGAAATGTTTCAACCCCAAATATTCAATGAAAAATTTCTTGGCAATGATCTTGAATGATTCCAAATCAGTTGGAAATGAACAAATCTGTGTTTTTTACCATTGCCATCGATCAAAATGTGGTTGTTTAGCGTTGCAGCTTGAGATGTTCTTGCGCCTTTTCATTGCTTTGTGATTTCTGGAACCACGAAGTCGTCACGCCCAAAAAGGGGAAAAATGCGTGCTGTGTCTTTTGTTTGTTTTGGTTGGGAAGGATACTTAAAAGTGCATGTTTGATAGACATGAATTGGAGGTCACTGGGTCACTGCGCATGATTCTCACTCTTTTTGAAGGCTGTTTGGGGTTGTTACAAGGTCTGGTAGGTCCAGATTCAAAATGACGGGAATCCAAAAACAACGTGCTAATGCCTGGAACCTGAAACATTCATTTTGAGCGTTTAAAGTGCTTGTTCCAGCCGGACAGTTCCAAATCAATACATGGGAAATGCTTATTTCACCAAACAACCATTGAAAAGAGGATATTTTGGGTCAGAGGTCATTCAATTTCACAGTTTGGGGGACTCAAACAAGCAGCAAAGGTATGGTAATTTGGGGGTTTTCCCCTTGTAATGATGCATGAAGTTTGGGTTGGTGTCATATGATGACCCCTGTTTTTGGTTCCCAGGTCCCTTTATGTTAAGTCGTTTTTGCTGGACATGGGCGGGGGCCGATGTTGGCCACAGTGTCAAGCTGAATTTCCTCCTAATTTGATGGGATATCGTGACATCCATTTGGTCTACAACACACCGAAACCAAAGACAGGAATTCGTTCGAAAAACGAATGAATGAAGTTTGCATATCTTCAGATGGCATCGACTTCTCAAAATTGCGATGTTCATCAAACAGTTCTTGCAGCTTTTGGCTTGAACCAAGTTTTGAATATCATCATGGATGTCGACAAAATCTAAGTTGGAATTACGTTTATATACATGCCAAATTTCATCCATACTAATGAAATGTATGCCGGAATTTTCTTTTATTTGCTTGCTCAAGAAGAGGACGTTTTACGGATTGTTGCTGACTTTCGAACTTGCAATGCAATACAACTTACCACAATGGCAAACTAGCTTTAGAAAATTTGGTCAGTCATGCAAACCAATATTCTGATGTGCACAAAGCATACGATATGATGCAGCGTCAAGATCCTAGGTCCTTGGCATACATCTAAACTAAACATGCCTGGCAATTCTTTGTGACCTTTTTGCTATGGTTAAGTGACCCTTTAAATGGCCAAGTGACCTCCAACTAGGGTATCAAAAGGTCCCTTTGAATCACCTGCTGGGTGTTTCCCCCAAAGTTTCAAAAAATTGGCTTGAAGCTCTTCGGAAATCAAAATCCTGGAAGAAGTTTCTCCCAACTTTGACCCTTTCCGAAGGGAAGTTCCCACACCAAAGATGTCGTCTCTCTACGAGAACTTGCGTCAACTTATTACGGTTTCTTGGCATTTTTGAATCAGAAATTCTTTGTTGGGTCGTTTTTTTCGTGGGAGTTTTTGGTAGGGTTTGAGAATGAAACGACGAACAAAGAAGCCAACGAGTTGGCAAAAACCGGGATGGGGATATCATGTTGCAAGGTGTCTCTTCGTGGCTCGTAGATTCTTTTATGTGTGTTTTTTCGTGGGAAGCAAAATCGCAACTGTGCTTCAACTCCTTGCCGAGACGAAAAGAAGCCATCTGGCTGTACTTGATACGTTAGTAACGGCTAGGCAGCTTTGGAATGGTCCTTTTGGAGGTTCCGACTTTTTCGTCTTTTTTTCATCAAGCTGGTGGGATGTTGTGGATTTCATGGTTTGTCGAGGTATCTGCAGCAAAGCTTTGTCAAGAAGTACCTTAAGATGAACACAGCAACAAAAACATGGGGTTTGGTGGGTGAACACTTCTTTTCCATGGTTAGGAATCTCGCACAAAAAAAATTAAGCGAATCAAACCACCGAAATCAGAGCGGGAGAAAATCATTGGGAACAGTACAAGAAGCGAAAAGAGCAAAAAAGCACGCATTGATCACAGTGGAAGATACATCAAAAGATGGAATGAACTAATAACTAATATAACTTAACCAAGCATTTTTGAGTGAAACATCCGAAACATCAAGGTGCTAAGGGTCTACACTCCCAATGTGGATGGTCATCAACCCAATACTTAAAAGCTGCGGAGTTTTCCACGACTCCAATCACCTCAGGTTGTGGACGAGTTGCGTGATGTAGGGTCTGGACTCTTAGAGAGGGGGTGATTTCCCGTGACTCCCAAAAGGGGGTGTGGGTTTTGTCTGTGTGTTTGGTTGAGATTTTTTCATGACTTTAAAAACACGTAACTCCCTAGTTGTAGGTCGATTTCATGTAATTTTTTGGGCTAGCGGCGTTTTTGATAGGTGCCTAAAACTGAGTGAAGCAGTTTAATGATAGGGGTGTGAATCATTCAGATGTACTCAGGAAATCTCAGTAGATGCTGAAAGTGAGGACTCGGTGATGCTGACACTGAGCCGAATAGACTCATCTTGGCGTTCATTGGAATTGCCATGGTAGTATCTGTCAGGATCTATGGAATTTATTGTTTTTTGCAGAAGAAACCAATGTGTCTTCAATTGGCTTCTGAATGACAAGTCCATTTTTTCGTGGTGTCCTTTTAGGGAGCAGCTATATCCCATGATATCAATCTCATTTGATTCGATGTCGTTGCATCATTTGGATGATGATTGTCGACAACTCCGACTCTAAGTAGACTTACGTTCGCAATTGCGGTTGTAGCAACAAATCCTACGAAAACCATAGGTTTTGGGCGGATTTAAATAGAGGGACCTGGTACACTCCGGTATCAACTAACATAGCAGGCTGGGAAATCCAGCATTTGAAGATGTATTTCATAATATTAAAAAGGGTGGTTTTCCATTGCTATGTTAGTTTACCAGAGGCTAACATACATTTGATCACCAAGCACCATGAAATTTCTCCCCAGGTTGCAGCGATACATCAGTTTGCCGCGCATTGCGGCGATTGGCACACAGAGCAGCGGGAAGAGTTCGCTGATCGAGTCGATTGTGGGGTAGAGCACTTGGTTTGATCGAGATCGCAGCAGATTGTGGAACCATTGTTTTTTTTGTGTATAATTTTTTGTGTATGGAAAATCTGATGGAAATCTCAATGAAACTGAAAACATCTCGACTCAAAGCAAAGGTTTCTCGCTCTCTTTTTCTTGCTTTTTGTTTGATTTCACCGTTACCCCTCGGCTTCTGTGCAGAGTTCTCCACAGCAAATGTGACCGGATTCCTGCCGAGATTGGATTTCTTACCTCGCGGTGGTGGAGTGGTGACAAGGTGGGTCATGCACTGGTTCCAGATGAACATTCGAAGATGCTGAAAATCGCATTGAAAAACTGTTAGGCATGAAATTGTGTAGTGTTTATATACCCTCTCCAAATTTTGAGTTTACCCCCGAAAATTCACATAGCTTCAGAAAAGGGACCATTTAAAAAGGCACTTCATCTTTCCAGCCATCAGTTTTTAGGAACTTTTTGCTGTTAGTTTTCGCTGCCAACAATGGCCTGATATAGGCGGCCCTTGGAGCTGCGATTGGTCCACCTCAATACGCAGGAGTCGAATCGAATCGGCGGCAACAACTCGTTTTGGAAGCGATGTATGACTATTTCGACGTATATATATATATATATATACACATAAGATTTGTAAATGCATTCACATCTAAGTGCATGTATATATGATATAATATATAGTGCTATCGTATATGTAGCATATATACAGTACATATATACATGTTTTACACATATATATATATATATCATATGATTTTATTGTATGAATAAATGAATGAATAATTCGATAAACTAAATAGATACATGTATATATATATATATATACAGGGGCATGCAGAGATAGCTACATGATATGATGATAGTTTTGTGCAATTATAGCTAAAACTCATCAAAACTCAACAGGTGTGAAACACACAGGGGCACCTTGAAAAGACGTCAAAAAAGACGAAGCTCTGAAGGAAAACCCATAAACCTTTACAAAGGTGGGCCCCCAAAAACCAGTTGAAAAAAGTGGNAGTTATATATATATATATATATATAACCCCTATAAATGGCCGAAAAAAAAAAGATGGGGTTTTCCTGTGGTTATAACCATAGGGAGTACCTCATTTTACAACTGGATCGATGATCTTGTACCCTGGCACTGACCCGGCGTTGATTTCAAGGAGTTTAAGGAGGACCAAGCCTGGGCCATCTTTGAGAATGCAGGCGTAGAAGTTGCCCCCGGGAGGGTGTTTCCAACAATAGTGGTACCCTAAAATGGATGGTGAAAATAAAAGAAAACCCTATTAGAATGGATGATTTGGGGGGAAAACCCACTATTTTTGGAAACACCCAAATGGAATCAGAGTTTACAAATCTGAATTTCTATCCGGGACCCTGAAACGAAGAGCAAGCAAAAGCCCCTGAAAATGGATGGTTGGAAGAGGAGCCGGCTTCCTTTTGGGGCCCACAAGGCCTCTTTTCAGGGGCAAACTTGCTGTTAGTTTTCGGGGAGGGTAATATACATCTGAGCAATGAAAAAAAACCATAGTTGTTCAGGGTACATAGGATATTTTTTCTACACCGTTACATGGGGATTATAGTCAACCATTCTAAGGATCCCTATTAAAACAACCAGTACTTTCATGGAAAGTATCCGTTTTTTTTTTTTGTGTGGCTCATGTGCTTGAAACAAGCGATGTTCAACTCCTGGCCTTGAAAGCTTGGATCTTGGCAGGTTGAAGGCTGAAGATTGGACAACGAGTTGGAAACAGTAAAGGGGTGGTAATCCCTAGCTGTAAATAAGATGGTAATCCACAGGTTTACCCTAGGAATCACTCCAGGTTGTCATAGGGTTAAATATCCCAGGATTTTTTTCCATTTGTAACCCCACTTGGGGGGCGTCCAAAAAAACCATCAACCAACTTTGAACCGGAAAATCCCTGGATTTCTCCTTTCTGTTCCGGGCGTCGGCTGGATGGTTTGTATGGGGAGATCAAAGGATTCTTTGATCTGGCTGCAGATATGGACAAATTGGGGTGCCTTTGGGAAGGACAGTTGTAGAAATTGGATTCGAATGTTGGGTCGACCTAAAAACGTAGAGGGGTCAGACCCCAAATCCATGAAGTTTCCTAGGTCCACTAAAATGAAGCACGGAAACTGAGCAAATTGAGTTATTTCCTCAATATTGGAACCATACAACCACGAGTTTCATCAGCAAAATTAGGGAGACCGCCTTACTACGCCCTTTGATTGACGGTGGGTTTACTACGCACCAGGCGGTAAGAAGTTTACCAATTTCGATGACGTGCGAAAGGTCAGGGTTCAGTTCGTTGGAGGTTGGTGGTGATTACTGTTGATGGATGAAACCCCTATCAAAAACGGCCTTTTCTCCAGCTCTCAACTGGTGATCGCCGGATTTCCATCAACAGTATCAACAGTTGGAGCCTGGAATTTTTAGCAGATTTTTCTGAAGGCTGAAGGGGCCTGGTGAGTTAAGCAATAGATGTCGGAGAGCTTGAGGAGTTTTTCTTTGTTTCAGCATCTTGGGATTGGAGTTGGGGATTCAGAAACAACGTAGGTGGTGGTTTCAACGATTTTTTTTCATTTTCACCCCTACTTTGGGGAAATGATCCAATTTGACGAGCATATTTTTCAAGTGGGTTGAAACCACCAACGAGCAACGTACTTTTTTCAGGTGGGGTCCCCCCCCAAAACGACAACCAGGAAATCGAGAGGCAGACGGATGCTGTGGCCGGAACGTCGGGAAACCTGGGCAAAATCAGCTGGCTATTGGAAAATGCAGGGGAGAGAAAACATGTTCACCTGGTGATTCAAGCCGTGACCTTTTTGGGATGGTGAAAACGTGACCCTTCTAAGGGGTTAAGTGACCTCCAACTAGGGGATCAAAAGGTCACTTTGAATCACCTGGCAATGTTACCTTCGTCTAAAACTAAGCACCTGAAACACTTGGGGTTGGAAGATGAGATTTTTTCCTTTTTGGGAAGGCTTCCTGCCAGGGTGCGATATATGTTAGTTTTGGGGGGACTGTAAATTGCTGGAAGGAGAAAAAAACAAATCATGAAGGTGAACCCAGTAGGTGAACTGAAACCTCTCTGAAAGGAGATTGGAATTTTTGCCCATTCCAGCACCACTTTCGAAGCACGTAGGGTGGAAAAACCCAATTATTTTCGGGGATGGGGTGGAAACTTTTTCCATGAAAACTCAGAAAAATGATGGAAGTCTAATTCATGTAATAAAATGATAAGGTAATTCTTTTTCTTGGAACTACCCCCCACTCAGTAATAAAATAGTAACCACCAGGATTATTCCATTCCTAAACCTTCACTTGTGACTGGCATCCTGGGTGGGGGGGTAGACCGAATATATCACACAATATGTACAGTATCTGGGTGCATGTCATCGCGTGAAATGGACCCATTTTTTAAGTTAAGTTTGTAGTAGTTTAGGATCAAGGACTATGCCCCATATTTCAGTTGGTTGAAAGATGATTTGAAGATGGATGCATTGAATGCTCATGATGGTTTGCCTTAAATCAGTTGAATTCATTTGCAAGAAAAAATGACGAAGCAGGTGCTGCATTTGTATATATCTATGAAGTTTTGGAATACGTACTTGCAATGCATTCATTTCTAATGATGAAACATATCAAAGTTTTGATGCTGAAGCGTCTTGCTGCCAAGTTCTTGGTTTCTTTACCATGTTGTTGGTGATGACTTGTGGAATCTCTGCAATTAGGGATGGGATTTCAAAACTCTCACTAGTTAGAAGAAGTAAGGGTTCAATATTCGATTGTATAACTTGTGTTTTTTTGCGGATCCCTTCAGGATTGTTTTTAAATCTTTTGCTCATGGAATATTAAGTCAACCTTCGCATATTGCACATGAAGACGCAACGGCGAGACTGAAAAAGCTGTGCGGGGTTTCACCATGGACTGCGCACAGCGGGGGCCAGGAACAAAGGCATTGTCAACAACCCCATCGTTCTAACGGTCTATGCTACCGGTGCTCCCGATCTCACTTTAATCGATTTGCCACTTGGACCAACGGAAAAAAACACGGGGGATGGTGAGAGGATGTGTAGAAAGATGGGGGCATGAAAAAACTATGCCAAGGTTTGATATGGATTCATGGTCCATGATGTACACCCCCGAAAACTAACATGAGAATGGACAAACAACTATGAATGAAGATGTATCTCCTATTACAAATGAGATGATTTTCCATTGCCAGGGGGTATCACATGTCATGGACCGAGGCCCGGTGTGACACGAGTTCCTTTGAAGGGTAGTGATCAGGCAGGGAGATCTGGGAGACCTGTACCAGGAATGATGCTGAACAAATTTCCCTTAGGGCAGTTTTAGGTCTGAACTGGTTGATGGTTCAGAAATCCAGCGTAAACTAGTTGAGGTTGGTAGTTGAAATCCCATTATTTACTACGGGTTTTAGCGCCATCCCTGGTGGTGAGCCGGATTTCTTCCATCAATAGTAGGGATGACTCCTTATATAAAGAAAGCGATGAAGGTGATGATATTTTTCTTTAGTAGCTTTATTTTGAGCCGATGCCTGAAGACTTCCATGGGTTGGACTGTTGCAATGGGGGCTCCTAATTGGGAAATGGAGGAACACAACACCAGATACTCAAAGTTTATGAAACACCCAGAAAATGAGATACTAGGATATTCCATCTACTTCAGGGTGTGGAATACATATATCTAAAACAAAGTATATTATGCACTGATATGCACTATATTTTTCTTATATTTCTATGTAAGGTATATATAACTTATATAACAGTATCATATGTCCAACTCTCCCGGGTACCACTTCACCCCATCAGCACCCAGTTTTTGTCGAAGGTGGAGGACATTGAAAAGATCACTCGAGAGATGACCTTGCATTACATCAAGGAGCGCTGATAAGATCTACCGATGCTAGGATGCTGGCTCGTCACCACCAGGGATGACATTACAAATTTTTAGTGGGAGTCCTTATAAACCTAACTGGGGGATAGACCAAACTGTAGTAAAGATTCCATTTTTAGGTTTGGATTATTCTTGGATTTGGATTAAACCATTTTTAGGTCTGGATTGTTCCATTTTTAGGTTTGGATTGTTCCATTTTGTAGTAAGGAATCCCAACCTAAACCTTCATGTATGATTGTTACTGGGGGAGTAGACCAAACTGATACACATTTCCAAACAAACTAACGGATGGTTCATCTAAAAAAATCCGTGGGGGAAAACCCTTGGAAAAAGGGAGATGAACCGGAAACCTATCGGAAAACCTGTCATGTTTCAGGTGAAGTTTGCCCTTCCTTTTCGTGGGGGTCATAGCATGTCGTAGCCTCACCTGGCAAAGGATCTACAAAGCCCAGGATGCCCAGGATGCTGGCATCGTGGCATTCATGAGGAAGGTGTTTGTTTTAAGGGAATTCCCGGATTTTTCTAAAAATCTTTCAGAAGTAAAATCCTCCAGGTGGAGCCAGAGCCAGCATCCTGGGAGTCGTTCGGTGCGGGATCGGTAGATCCAAAATATGAGCGAGTTTTCCATGGATGTTGAGGGAGTTTTCCGTAGCATGGATCGCCCTCATGACGCCATTTTTCACTCTTGGCAGTGACTTCATCTTGCCAGGACCCTCGGACCATCATCCTTTGCGTGGTTCCTGCCAACCAGGAGCCTCAGCTGGAAATTCCTTAAAAGGTGGTATGGCAAGGTTAATTCAATGGACATCCAGGCATGTCCGATGTATTTTTCCGTTACCTGTCTTTGTTCCAGGTTCTTCTGGCAAAAGATCCAGGGTTAATGTTAGATCTATATAGTATAAATCAGCAAGGTATATAGTTCAGTAAGGGAATGCTTCCTTTCTTTCCGGAGTTCATGATTATAGTATTCTTCTTTAATTTCAATTCATTGAGAAAGAAACGACCAGCAACAACGGTTTCACCCTGAAACCCAGCTGAAACAGGATCAATTTTCCACCCCTTTCACCTCGCTCCTTGTAACTTCAAGCTAAGTCACCCTGGTTTCCGTTGGTGGGAGAAGCATTGTGCTGATTTTTCACTGACCTGAATCAGGACATGTCAGTATCCGATGCTTTACAGTTGGCACGGCAAGTAGACCCACAGGGTGTAAGGCAGGGGAATTGAAGTGATCCACATTTTTCATTTGATGATAGACACAGGGCCACAGGTCCGTTCCAAAATCAAGGCTTTGTTCGTCCTCATTGTTGTTGCCGCTGCTGGGCTTTTTTGATGTTTCATATATCCAGTGACCTTTGGCCACTCTACTTGGGGGCATGGTTACGCCACCTGGCATCTAGGTGCAAAAAACTGGCCAAGACTTTCTCATGAAACCATGATGTATATCACCAGGTAAGGAAGTTCCACCAAAGAGGTGAAATTCCAAAAATTGCAGGAAAAGGGTCTTCCTTATTCTGAAGTTTTTTTTTAAAATGAGGTTTGGTGCATGATTGGAATATATATACATATATACATATATATATACATTGGAATTTTCTACAATGGTTTGTTCGGCCCAAAATTTTGATAGGCTGTTGCCTCCTTTCTTGTCTCGTTGATCGGCCCGCAGATCCATTGGTGTCATCACCAAAATCGATATCATGGACCAGGGCACCGATGCTGTGAAGATGTTGCTGGACCTGAAGAAAAACTGTGTTTTTTTGTTTGAAGGGCTTCACATAGCGTTTTTGTTGTATGGTAAAATGGTGAGGATACGCAGTGCATGGCCCCAACATAAATCATAGTCATAGGGAAAATGGTGGTACCACCGGGATGGCACCCAAGCTGTTTAACCCCCCCCACGGAGCCCAAAAGAGAGGACGAACAGTCGCTTGTACATGCCAGGTTTGTGTCGCTTGTACATGCCGGGTTTCTGTCGCTTGTACATCCTCGGTCTCTATGTATGCTTGGGACAGCCAACAGCTAGCAGGGTCTAAAGTAGTCCTGAGTAGAGATCATGTGGTGCAAAAAAAGAAGTTGTTGTTGAAGCTACGGATTTGTAGGTGAAGTGAAGTTGTAGGTGGCGACCAGTTTTCCTCAAGGCGATCCAAGTACGTTATCACCCCACCCACCCCACCCACCCCACCCACCCCACCCTACCCACCCTACCCACCCACCACGCGTAGACTAGTATGTGTGCAAGTCCAAGGAACGTTATCATCCCACCCACCCCACCCACCCCACCCAAAAGGTGTGTGCATGTACAAGTGATGTAGTAGAAGCTCTTGCATGTACAAGTGACGTAGGCATGCGCAAGTGACGTAATCTTCGCATGTGTAAGTGACAGTCTGGCCAAAAGAGATCGATATATCCAATAAATACCCAGTATATAAGGTGTTTATGGTGTTGATGATTAAGGGGCCCCCATTGGAAGGGGTTTTCCCCCCTTTTTAACTACGAAAACATCAGGCAGGAAATTCTCTGGATGGTTGAACTTCCATTTGTTGGTGGGTGTAGTGTAGGTTTTTGGAGGTGGGAAGGCTGGGTGGCCTTTTGAAGCAGTCGGTAGACTCTCACCGGTTTGGGGTGAAAAAGATACGGGGGTTTCCTAAAATGGTGGGTTTCCCCAACAACCATTGGTTTTCCTACCGAAAATGATCATTCTGGGGTGTTTTGGGGGTACCACCATTTAAGGACACACCCATATGGGGAAGAAGCCAACACCAAAGACACAACGCAAATTATGTATTTTGAATTGATGAAAGGATGATCCCAAACTATGCGATGGTCCTATGGTTGACTCACTTGGTGGAGCTACTGGCCTTTTAGACTTTTTTACCACTAGACTTTTCTTGAGTCAGGTGTGGCCCCCTCCAAGGATGCCAGTGGCTAATAAAGGTTTAGGTTGGGATTCCCTATTAAAAATGCAATAATCCTGATGGTCACTGTTGGGAGGGTGTCATTCCCAATATATAAAGCTATCTACTACTATATAGTACAAAAAGGATTTTGAAACCGTACTTTGCCTGGCAGTCAAGGGTGCCAGTACCCATGATCGCAAATTGAAAGATTTTGAGAAAAAGTTTAACCCTTTTTTTCTGCAAGGTGTGCAGGATCAAATGAAGTAGTAAAAATATGCCAACCGAAAACTCATGAACACCAGGTCTTGAAAACACAACAAACAACAACAAATTCATCAAGATGGAAAATCCAGCAAGGCTTCCGACAAAACACCCCCTTTTCTGAAGTCAAATTTTTGGTGAATTTTTCTGCGGTGGCCTTGCAAGTCCTAAAGTTGAAGGGACTTTTTTCAACTTGAAGATGCTTCTGATTGGAGATTGGAACTGAAAGAAC
The DNA here is from genome assembly GCA_000507305.1 of Breviolum minutum Mf 1.05b.01. Classification (NCBI taxonomy): domain Eukaryota; class Dinophyceae; order Suessiales; family Symbiodiniaceae; genus Breviolum; species Breviolum minutum. The sequence continues at coordinate 3,115 of DF245377.1, read as the reverse complement.
ATTTTTTTTTTTCAAATTGTGACTTTCAAATCTGCAAGAAATATTTGATTCGCAGGGTTGATGATTTTCCTGCCAGCAATGTTGATGACCCTCTTGTCCAACCATTTAATGTGGAACCATCAACCGGCCCATCACCGAGCTAAGTCAGAAATTCATTCTAACCTTTTTGGTTGGCCAAGTTCCAAAATTGAAAAAGGTGGAAAAGGTGACCAACCTGCAAAATCATTGGCACTACACTCCCCAGAACCAACAGTTCGCCCCTGAAAATAGGCCATGCGAACACGAAATTCCATCTTCCAACCATCATTTTTTTCAGGTGCTTTTCCTGTTGGTTTCAGGGTCCCGGGTACATTGCTGGAGGTGAAGAATTGTTTGTTTTTTTTTTCCAGCTTTTCAACTTGGCCTTTTTTCGTGACATTTTTCTCGGATTTTTTTTGAGGTTACGCGGTGAAGATGTTCCATTGCGTCCAGGGAGCTCAGGATGTGTGGAAGATGTGGACAAAACAAATTCGATCCAAATGCAACAAAGGCTCCAACATCATTTTTTTTGTTTTTCAAAGGATTTTTTGGAGCTGATGAGAATGTCAAGGCAGAAAAAGATGAGGTAACTATAACTATTGCTTTTCAAAAATAACTTGCTCGGACCTTGGTTTCAGGTTGATTCAATGATTTATGAAGCTTTGTTTTTTCCAAGTCAAAGATCTTTAATTGCTTCTCTTTCGGCGGGCTCAAGGAGTTGTGTCCACGAGGCCTGCCACATCACGCGGTGTGCTTTCCGACACTTTCCACATCTCTTTTCGTTCACTCGTTTCGTAACTATGCGAGAGGCTATCTGCATCCATATTGGACAGGTGGGGGGGTAGCGTTTTGAAAGGGTGCTAGTTGTGCGAAAACAGATATGGAAGAAAGATGAAGAAAGTAGATGTGGTTGAGTTTTATTTTCATTTATGAAAATTGTGGCAATGAAGGTAGCGTGGCACCATTTTTTCGGCGTGAAGAAAAACAAAAATCTCAAAGAAGATGGTGTTCGATTTAAAACAAAGAATGAATGCAATCCAGAACCCATCCTGAGTCAGTCATGAAGTTACTTGCAAGTAAATACCCAATCTAGCCGAATCATGCTGATGCACAAATGAGGGGTTTTCCAGATTGACGAAGTCTGACATGATTTGACCAGATATGAATCATCGAACAGCTGAGCTGCTCAGGGCGGAGTCCAGATTGGCAATGCCTGCTGGGAGCTCTTCTGCTTGGAACATGGCATTCAACCTGACGGACAGATGCCCAGCGACAAGACCATAGGCCGGGAAGCCGACAAGACATCCGTCCTCAAAATCTGCGCAACGAAAAATCGGCCTTTTTCTTCTAAAGAAGTCGTTAGACGGATTTTGAATCGAATCTGCCAATCTTTTGAAGTTGTTGAAATTGGTTATAATTTTTCGTCTCTTTGTACAAAGAGCCTGTAGCATGTGAGGTTTTGTCACTGCCTTGATTTCTGTTTGTTGCTGTTTAAAACATTGGAGCAACCAAAAATGGATGCACTGGCAAACCGACCAGGCGGAGGTGACGATGCCTTCAACACGTCGACTGATTTGAAGTGAGATTTTTTGGATCTACCCCCTGCCACCGTTGGGATGCAATCGTGGCAAATACAGGTTTTTTTGCTCCGGATCCCCTCCTAAAAAGTTGACATGTTATGCTGCTGGTGATTGGAATCCTTGGAGGAGGGGTAGATCTACCCGTGTTTGGCGGGGCGGGGGACCGAGCTTGAATCCCTAAATGACTTGAGGGGGCGACTGGCTTGATGATTAACACCCCTTGGTGTTTGAATATATTGTATGTATATATATAATGTATATGTAATGGGCCATTTTTTTCTATACATAACATCTTGGATTTCAAAAAGCAACGAAATTCTTGGTTGCCACAACTCAGCTTGCAGAACACATTGAGGAAAACAGCGATTTTTGGAGCTAAAATGCCCTACTTTTCAGACGCGAATTTTTTCAAATCAAGGAGCAGAAAAGTTAAGTGCAATAATTGTTGGATTCCTTTCCCGCGTTTTTTTTTCTTTTCGGATTTATCGGTTTTTTCCTCGGTGCCGTGAAAATTCGAATGAAGTTTCCTCGTCTTTCGCGGGCTGACCGTTGTGACTCCGTTTCATCGGAAACGCTGCACTCCACCCCGAGGTTCTTTTCGGAGACGGGTGCGGGGAAGCACGTGCCGCGTTGTGTGATGGTGGACTTGGATCCTTTGACGTGACGACAATTGGGGGGGGGGCTTTGGATGCCAAGGATTTTTTGCGGGTTTGGCTAAACGTGGTTTTTCGAAGCGGGATGAGGTGTGCCTAACAATTTCGGAAAGCCTTAGTAATTGCTGCCAAACCAGGAAGATTTATTTCAAGAAAGAAAAACATGATGTTGGCATGTAGGGTATTATTTGGTAACCAAGAAAGTGATTGAATCACTCACTGGTGGAAGCTCCGCTAATAAAAAAAACACGACAACAATATTTTTGGGTTTATGAATCTGGGGTTATCATTAAAAGCACATTTGACATTTGGTTGGAAGTATCCTCCACCCAGTAAACAGTGACCAGCAGTATTTACTGTAATTCATTTTTCGGCTCGGCAATCCCAACCTAAAGCTTCATGGATGTGATGATTGCATCCTGGGAACCTTCGCATTGGTTGGAAAGACATCGGTAGTCCCAAATTGAATCGCACTTGAAGGCTGTTTAGATCCACTGCTGCTAAAAAGTGGACAAAAGGAGCCCATCATCTGTGGATATCTGTGGGTCATGTGGGTCTTGAGTTACACTCCGGTAAACTAACATAGCAATGGGAAATGGACCATTTGAAGATGTATTTTCTACATAAAATGGGGATTTTCCCTTGCCATGTTAGTTCACGAAAGGGTAGGTGTTAGGTCAGGTCTTTTGACTAGAGACTTTGAAGAAGAATGTCGTAAATTTTTGTCAAGATGCTGATTGTTTTTAAAAAGAGCGTGAAAGGAAAAGGTTTAGCACCCCCCCCCCTGAAGAGTGGCACTAGCGTTCTACCTATTGGTAGGGATAACTAGTACGTCTTATACTATCCCAACAGTCCTTTTTAGAC
>DF245376.1:1477-18269 GCA_000507305.1 Breviolum minutum Mf 1.05b.01 | reverse complement strand
GGAAACCAACCTCAGTTTGGACAGTACAATGAAGTGGATATGAATGTCTCATCATGTCATCGGAAACAATGTGCCACCTCACCTCAATTGGGCGGACACGTCACAGAGCCCGACCCAGAGACGCACAGCTTGTCGCAGTTTAATCCTTGGGAAAAGCATCGCAACAGAGCCAGAAACCAAGGACACCCAGCTGTCACATTTCAATCAATGAGCCCACAGAGCCAAAACCAGAGACACACAGCTTTTGGCATTTCATTTCAGAACCCCAACTGAGGTGAAATGCCACAAGCTGTGTGTCCCACGTTCTGGTTCTGAGGTGTCCCAAAAGTCTGAGGCTAATCCACAGGTCTATCCCAAACCGATGACACCGAGCCTGTCTCATTGATTGACATGTGACAAGCTGCATTAATGAGTCCAGAAACCCATGAAATCAATGGGTTTCATGGGTTTCTGGCTCATTGATTGAAATGCAACTGGGCTCCTGAATAATACATAATATCATAATCCTTGTAAGATTGATGAATGAGAAAGGTCCATGAAATTCTGCAGTGATGTGGCAGGAAAGAACCTGGGTCCGCTTGCACCTCCCCCTTTAATGCTCCGAAAAGCCCGTGACCGTTTGGTGGTCGAAACACCTGGATGCTGTGAACCCCAAGGCTTGGAAGCTCCCTCAGCAGGAGAATGCGCAAGCACCCCGCAGGAAAAAAAGTTGTCTCCCCTGTGTTATGAAGTGTCAGGCTCCAACCACAAAGTCCATCGAGATGGAGAATCTGAGGAAAGGCAAAGGAAATTTTTTCCTTGCCTTTCCTCCAGATGCTCCATCTCCTGCATCTGGGATAACTCAGTCAACTTCTTCCCTTCGCAGGTGGTCCATGATGTCTGTGGCAGGAAAGCACCTGTGAAGAGAACAAGTCGATTGGGATTCATATCCCAGTCAACTTCTTCCCTTCACAGATGTCAAAAGCCGCAAGACAGTGCCATTAGGTCGCCCACGCCCACGCACCTGTGAAGAGAACAAGTGGGTTGGGATTCATAACCCCAGTCAACTTCTTCCCTTCACAGGTGTCAAAAGCCACAAGACAGTGCCTATACTTCGCCCACGCCCACATGCATCCAGATACAAACCTCAGCTAGGTCACAACCAGTCAAGATGGCACCTGTTGAGGATAAGGAATTTGAATGGGACTCAATTCAAACTCCTCCTTCGCAACAAGTGGCATCCTGCCCGTCATTTCAATCAAAACCCACATAATTCGGAAATGATTTGTGCCCGTGCTGTGAAATCCACCTGAAAAAAATTCAGCAAGTCGTTCGAATCCCCTAATTTGAATACCTGGCCACAATTTACAGGTCTTGGCCCAGTCAGTGTGATACCACTACACCAGCCACTTGTATTCTCCAGTCACTGACCAAATGCAAAAACATGTGACACATGCCAATCAAGTCAGCCACTTGTATTCCCTCCAGTCACTGACCAAATGCAAAAACATGTGCCAAATGCAAGTCACGTGACCAAACGACATACTTGTGCACCTTTGTAATTCTTCGCAAAACCAGTTTTTGAGTGTTTGTAAGACACAACCATTCCCGACGTTCAGAATTGCCATGATACCATCGAAAGAGACACACCTTCTTCTCTTCCATCAGCCATTCTACAGCATCCCTTCCACATGCCATGACAAAGGACAAATGACAAATCGCCAATCAATTGCAATATGACCAGATTTGAGCCAAGACAGGCTCCTTGACAAGTGACAAGTGACAGATGACAAGAAGTGGCTTGATGTCATCATATTGAATTGGTTCTTCTTATGACTCATGACAGTTAACCTATGCGTTTGAACAAAAACCATTCAATGGAATTTCAATCAAGTTACATCACATCATCACGAAGCAAGTCATAACCATCCACCTCCTCACTTGACACCAGCTCCCTCCCCCACTGGCACCATCCCAAACATGCCAGGAGCACTTTGAAGGAAAGATCTTCTGCATTCTGCTCTTCCAGAAGCTTCAAAAAGCGTGTTGAATCCTGTAAGATCCTGTATTTAAGGGGAAAATACGGTTAACGTTAATATTTGTATAGACAACTTTGAAATATGTAACAAACATCAAAAGTATTATCCAGAATCATTGAACAAGTTTTGTTGATCTTACAGGGGGCATCATCATGTGGGGTTGTCATGTGACAAATCTCTGCACAGCTTTGGGGCAGTGCCTAGAGCATCATGGCAATGGTCAAGCCAAAATATAATCTAGGCAAATCTGGGGCTGTGCCTAGAACATCATTGTCAAGTCAAAGCAAATCCTGGGCACATCTAAGGGCTGTGCCTAGAACATTGAATTGTCAAGTCAAAACAAAATCTAGGCACATCTAGGGCCTAGAACAATTGTCAATGTGGAAACAGCAAACTGCACTGGGTTTGTGATGCTATTGTGGTGTTGTCTAGTGATCTGAAACGGTATGTAATTAATGGTCCGTCCTACCCCCCCATGATTTCAATGGGTGGGTGGGTGGGATTTGGGCCAGTGGTCAAGCCAATTTGAAACACCCAAATGCCATGCCACTGGCTTTATTTCTCAAACGGCATTTGTTGTCAGGAGATCGGTAACTTTTACACTGCGTGCTTGGCTAGTAAGCGTGTGTCTCGTCAACACATCCTGGATTTTATAGATATGTTAAAAGGTGCTCTGGTTCTGAAATGCACACTTTTTCACCGCCAGCTCTATGAAAAGTGTCTCTCCAAAGGCTTCGAAGCCCCAAGAAATCCTCCAGCAATGAAGGTGGCCAAAAGCAGCCTGAACTCGAAACGATGCCGTCGTAGAAGCCACAAGCAGCTGGATGCAAAAACATCCATCCACAGGCAGGGACCAGAAAACGGATATAATGTAGGTTTCGAGTCTCCTACATATGGCCAGAGGGCACAGTTGCTAGGTGTGCGTCAGAACAGGTTGATGAGCTGTGTATACAACAAAGCTGCTTTAGAAATACGGTCACGACTTGACTTCGGTAACTGAATGAAAATGCTAGATGCACCGACTTCTTGAAGATAGTGCTGAAGCGTGTGAATCCCTTTTATCCTCATCTTCCACATCAATCTAGTCAAATCGCCATCACTGCGGTAAGAAACGGCCGCACCACCGCCTCTGACACAAGCGGGCGTCAAGTCAAACTTCTGAAGGACCAAAACAAAACCCAGGATGTAATCCCATTTAGATCTAAATGCAGCAGCAGAGCCGGGAAAAAGACGTTCTCCACCAGGCAACTGTCCAAAAGCAAAATCCAGAAAACGGGCTACTTCCAAACAGGTGATCTTCGAGTGTTGGACCGAACCCAGTCCACGACGTCTCCCCTTCGGCTTGCGTATCCGAAGGTACACTGTGGAAGAATCCTCAACCACAAGGTCCCTTGGAAGAAGTAAATCAGAGCGATAAGCTGCCAAAGGTTCTCCTGGTCGGCAATTTCCTTTGAACCCCAATATGAAGATACCCAAGCCAACCATCTGAACCAACCAAGTAGCAGTGCAGTTGATACCGCGGCGCGATAAATGACTAACGGCAAGGGGGGTCTCTGGGAAACTGGTTGCACCTGCTCCCACTTATAAACCAACATCCATGCTCCAGACAACTGACCTCGAAATTCCGGTTTCATCCTCTGTACAAACGTTTTCAGATGGCGAAGCAAGTATAAACTGTGACCTTCCTCAAAAAGATACCCACCAAACATCCCAATCATCTGACAAAGACAAGGTGGATGACGGGACAATGCAGCGAAGTCTGAATCCGACAAAAATCGACTGCACCACCTACAAAATTGTTTCCGCACATTCTCACCTAAGAGACTTGTAGTGGGTTCAACAAGCTGTGCTCCAAGCAAATGATTTACATTGCGTTGCGATCTAGAACCACGTCTTCGAGGACCAAGATATTCCTGCTTCTCCAATGCGAGCATGAGAGTGTCGAGCCAGACGACACATCAACTTTACGTCTTTCAGGAAGCAATCCAGCATCTACGAGTATAGCATCAGAAATCCAACTAACAAGTTGTTTTGGGTACACCTGAGCAAGCCTAGTCCAAGCACAACGATGCAAGCGACTCCAACCAATAAGACGTTGATGTGTGTGTGGTCTCTACTACAAAACTTGGATTGGTTTCACAAATGAAGATCTGTGAAAAATCTGGTTCTCCTTCTTAATTCTGCAAACACACATGTCAAGCCTAAAGCAAAAGCTGAAGATATGAGCAAACAAAGCTTTGAACTCTGGAAGACTCCAAATGAATGAGGAATCGGGACTCTCCACCCAAAAAATCACATTGCAAGCTTGACATAGACAAACTAAAGCGGCAATCCATATAGCTTGAGAGTTTCCTTCTGAAACTTTTGTTTTCATCTTTTGGCTGACGCCATCTACGCCGTACGATCGACACATGACAGCAGCACCAACAGTATGAAAAACAAACAGAGCAACCAGAGTCTCAATGAGTCTTCGAACGTCTGGATCATCTAAATTCTGGTTCTCTCCATCTTCAATCTCAAAAGTCAACGACCAGGAAAGTCCTGAAGCTGCCACTGCTTTAGCAACTCCTTTCTTTCCCGAAAACATGTCTAAATAGCCTCTAAAGTCAGGTCGAAAGTCTAGAGTCCGCAACACTGAAATTGCCTCACTGCAAAGAGGAGACCTGTTCAAGCCGCTGGCACAAATGTTTGGAGAAGACTTCGCTACCCTGAATTGACAACAGGTTCAGCAGATGAAGTCCCTGCCAAGTTCCTGCCATCCAATTCAACAACGTCACTTTGCACATATTTTGAATCGCAACCTCCAAGTTCAGACAAAGATGGGAGTCCTGACAAATTCCAAGACGAACACTCAGCAGCTTCTAGCCATTCATCAAGAAGTCGCAGTCTATCTTCACGATTCAAGCCATTTGGTTCATCCAACCAACAAGGCAAAGTTCGAACTGGACGTCGAATCTCGACATGCATAGTGGGGTCGTCAGAAGGAATTTTTGGCTGAAGGAATGAAGCCATAAGCACCAACCATATTGCAACCCAAGTGCAAGGGCAACGACTGCTGTAGAAAACATGTTCAAACCGATGGAGCTCGACCTGCCTTTCAGTATGACTGCTAGAGCGACCTGAGAATCTGCTAAACCGAAAAACCGAGAAGGAAAACAAAGTGAACAAGCTTCTCCTTCCGTTTCAAGCAAAGCGGTAAGCTCATCTACATTTATGTGTCGGCCTTCTCGAGTCTTCTTCTGACTAACAAGCTCAAACTGCAAAACTTCAGACAACTCAATCCAAAGGGGGTGACTATTGAAAACTTCACCATCAGGAAGTTCGGCATCTGCAGCAAGAAGACCCTTAGACCTCTGCAACCCTTTCAAAGGACTCAGTAAACAAGCCCAAACATTCTTGCGAAGCTTATGACAATGGATCTCACAAGCCAACCATTTCGGAATGGGAGATGCAACAACTGCCCAACCCCAGGATGAAGCGTCCGATGCAAAAACTTTCTCGATGTCTGCAGTTCTCAAGTTAGTAGCAGCTGGCAGAGCCAAAGCAACACACAAAAGGAGCTCATCCTTGAGGTCACTGGAAAGACGTATCACAGAAGTTTTTTTCTCTCCTCGCTGCAAAGCTTCATATGAAACAAATAACAGGGAAAGGAGTCGTCGTCGATACAAGAAAATTGAATTCCAGCAACCAATGATGACTTCTAAAAGACCAAGTGTGCAAAGGCCCAACTTCAGGATTCCCACAGTGGTGAAGACGATCGGGATCACACGTTTGAGACTTGCTCTAGCAAAACCACGATCACCTTCCAGGAGTGAGCCCCAAAATTCTGAAACAGGCTCCTTGAAAAAGGTCTTCCCTAAATGAGGCACTAAACCAAGCTAAGCTGCTTCCATACGCTGAGTACTTTTCAGTTCCAAACCTGCTTCAAATGCTTCTCTGGCTACGACTTCAAACAAAATGAGGTCATCGATTACGACCCCAGTCATGTGTGGACCTTTAGGCACGGGAAGCACCATAGCCATCACACTAGAAGCAGTGATCAAACCCAATTGCGCTAATATGCCAACATGTGAAGTTTGAGCAATCTCAACAGCACATACATCACCCATGGCAAGCGTATTTAAGCACAGAACTACCCAGCCGGTATAGCCAGATACATCTGGAGTACAGCAATTCATGCCTTGAATGTCTTCAACACGAGTACGGAAAAGCAAACTGTTTCTGATCATCCTGGAACGAGAAATGAGGAAACTTTAGTAAAATTCCCGTAAATCTGTGCCACTGCAAACAACAATGTCAGATGAACCTAAGTGAAGATCTATGAGGTTCACCCCAGATGCCATCGACCCAATCCACCGTCTATAGGTGGAGACTCAAGAGTGTTGAAAGGGCGACTATCGAAAATCAACCGATCTCGAGATTCGTCCTTCGAAAAAGAGAATAGGCCGGCCTGATATCCAGGTAAAATCTGACTCTCTTTACCGGCTCCGAGTCTGTGAGTGTCGTCAAGCTTTTTGGAAAAGTTTCCAAACTTCGTCGGAAGTGCCATGAGTTCGAACAGGAGGCGGATCACAAAAAGACTCATGAGGAGAACAAGCTTCTTCCAGGGGGTCATTAAAGATTCTCCAAGAAAGAAGGTCCAAAAACGGCGATGGATCGAAGCGAGGCTTTTCTTTGAATTCCAGACAGCTGGAAATCAAAGGCTTTGCAACCACCACAGCACTGGACTTAAGCTCTCCACATATTGTACCTGCGGACTTACGTTGAAGTCCTCTTGCAAAAACCTTTCGCGTGAAAGAGAAATTTGAGAAGCCACTACGTTCAAGTGAAATTTCATCAAAAGCCTCAGCAAGTCCAGTTTCAAATGTTGACAAGCGCTGAAGCATAGCATCCATGGAATCCACCTTACCCGCAGCTCTCCCCATAGCAGATGTTGTAACTGGCTCTACTTCTCTCCACGCTGACATGGTCAATTCAATCTGATGAACAACCTTCCATTGAAGCCTTGACAGCTGCTTCGGCGCAACGATTTCAGAAGGGCATGTTGCTGGCCTATTCAAATGCAGCCAGTCAAGCGATGCAACTGTAAGATTTACTCCGTTTCGAAATGCAAGCAAAGACCCATCACAGGTACTGGCTGCCGAACTAAGGGCTTCAGGATAAGGCAAAGGCATTCTATAGTGTCAATTTTGTACTTGTATATAGGTATAAGAAGGAGATACCAAAAGATACAAAACTTATGGTGTAAGTTTCCTAACTCATTTTTAATGTTTTTTGATTTTTGAATTTTTGGAAGTTGAAACAAACATCAAAATCAATATATATTTCGAATTTGTCAAGCAAATTGGAAATCGGACTGGACCTCACTGTAAACCAAACAAAATTGGTCCTCAAGGCTGTGGGCATAAATTTGAAAGGCGCACCATCCAAACAAATGTGTTACACAGAATTAGCAAATGCAGTGGCTGCAAATGAGGCAGAAGCCAATCAGTTTTTGAGCATCTCTTCCTTGAAGAATCAGCAAGAGGAAGAACAGGATGATGCAGAAGAGTATGGTAAATTAATTGAACTGCTGGAAGATGATACTGAAAACAGAAATGACCCAAACATCAAGGGTGAAAAGAAAAAGCTGGCACAGAAAACAATATCAAAACCCAGACCTACAGGGGATGGTGACTGTACTACACTTGAGCCAACAAAGAAAAAACCTAAAAAATGAAAGGGCAAAGGAAAGGGCAACGGCAAAGGGAGAACAGCAAAGGAAAAAACACAAGCCCAAGATGAGGGCATCCTTAAGAAAGCCAGGAAGCCCAAGGGCAACACCAAGACCAGACCAGAGACAGAACAACAAGAGACTAAGCCAATTGACGATAATGTGGATATTGTGGTGCCAGAGGACAAGGAAGAGGCCACCATTCATGAAATCACACGGGTTTTTGGTGGGCTTGATGTGTTGCTTGGCACTGAAACACAGCCATAAACCAAATTAACTTTCTGTCGAAGCAAGCTACCTGTGGTCAAAATGAAAGTGGGGCCACAAGTTGAGTTGGAACCTCTTGCAGAAGCTGCAGCCCCAAGTGCAGTGAGAGCTGAAGTTGCTGTCGAATCTTCTAGTGAAAAGTCAGAATTTCAGATTGCAGAAATGGCAAGTGGAGCACCAAATTTGCAAGCAAAACCTTCAGAAGCAGAGTGTTTGCCTGATTCCTCAGCAGCCAGTGTTGTAGCAGGCAATGGTACAGATGGTGTGCCAATGCAAGCAGAACCTGCTTCTTCATCTCGTCATGCACCAATCCAAGCAGAACCTGCATCTTCATCTCATCATGCACCAATCCAAGCAGAACCTGCATCTTCATCTCGTGATGCACCACCCCCCAAAGCAATTGGAACAGTAAGGGGGCCAAAGGTATTTTCATCACCAGCAGCTTTGCAATCTGTATCTCCTCCTGGGTGCTCCACCAGGCTGAGCAGATCCATGGCAGGCATTGTTCCTAAAGTATTTTTTGGTTGGTTTTGTTTCTTGTTGGCCCCTGTCAATGTGAACTAACATGTTATGAATGGCTAAGATGGGGACATGCCCTGAATAGTCAATGGTTTCTGTGATACAGGGTGGCAAGGCTGCCAAGTTTTCTTTGACATGTTTGTTTGGGTGGCCCACTAAATTCATGTTTCAAAGGTGGCGTATACTGGAAAAGCCTGGGTAAATACTTGAATGGAAGAATGTCTTTGGGTATATACCTTGAAAATACCTGAAGGAAGAGTTGAGCTTAGATCTTGTGGAATTTTGTGGTACACATACAATATCATGTTTTTTTACACAACTTATCTTCTGGGGTGTCCAATGCCAAGGTAATGACCATCGCTGTACTGCTGCATTTCTCCCACAGCTGAAGATTCCCAGCTTCTCCAGCGCTCAACCAATTGGTCCTCCAAACTATCTGAAGTTCACAGTCATGCCTGGGCTGTATGGGATGCCTCACTTTCTTCTGATGAGAGATTCAAGTTGGACCAGACCAAGGTTCAAAAAGGTGGTACAATACCACCTGATGTTTTGGAAGCTGTGAGTCAAAAAATGTCAGAGCTACCACCACCAAAAAATACATCAAGACCAAATGATTCAGGTAGTTAAAAAGAGAAGCTGAGTGGGAGAGAGTGGCAGCAAGTGATGGAACATCAGCTATAGACATAATGCCTTTATGGTGTAACATATCCTGTATACAATTTTAATTTTCTATATGTGTTTTATGTGTTTTGATGTGTTTTCTGTGTTTTTATTTGTTTTGAATTTTTTATTTCTATTTTTCTTACTTTTCTTATTTCTTCAAATGTTTTCATATTTTTGAATATTTTGAAATTTTTCGTATTTTGGCTTCAGCTGTGATGGGATACCTTGTATAGTACCCCACCATCTTGAATGAATTAGGTGGGTGGTAGTTTGAATTGCCCAACATGTGAAGGAGCTTGACAATACCTTTGCAGAAGCCGTCTTGGACTTTGCCGGTTCAGCGGTTTGCGTCTTGGCTCTGGATCCTTTGCTATACCAGCTTCACTTGCATTGTCATCAACCGGACCGCTTTGTTGGACAATTCCCCCATCCCAAATTGACTTCAACTCAGACGCCATTGGGAAAAGACCAGTTTGAGTGGTTCGCGAAATTAGACTCCGATGCCATAGTATAGCGATTGAATTGTCAAACTTGAGTCATATAGTAAATACATCACATCCGAATCGCGATTGAATTGGCAAACTTGAATCAAACCTCAAAAATTGAACATATCATTGAAATATATTGAAAGCATTCTTTCATTTCAATTGACAAAAATCACAAGCAATGCTCTCATCCACTCGGGCTGACGGACTGACTGCATCCTTTTCTACATGACAGGGTGGTTGTTACTGTACCGTCCGTATCACTTGTGTTGAAATGGTGATACCCATCTTGTGATCGACACCCCACAATGACTCAAACCAATTCAAACCAAACTTTAGTTTTTATGATTTGATTAAATTAGGTTTTGAATCGTCATTTGAGGGGCCCGTAGCTTGACAAAGCGATAAGTTGGACAATGCCACAGCTCTGGAAATGCAAACGATTGCCTAAAAGGTCGGAAAGGTCGAAAGCTCGCTTAGCATCCCCAATAATGGGGGATTGCATTGCTGATGCGACTTCCCGACAAACGCGAAAGCCCATCGAAACAAGTCTTTCCTTCGATGTCATCCATCGCTGCAAGGGCGGCAGCCAATATTTCGACGACCTTTGATTGAGCCTGTATGTGGGAACCTTGCCTGAAGAAAGCTGGCCAACTTTGCCAATCTCTTCTGTCAGCTAAATTGTAAACCAAATTTCTTGACCTACTTGAAGGTTCACCCGTTTCCTGAAGAATTTGTTGTCTAACTCTACCATTGCTTTGGCTTCTCGGAGCGAAAGAAGTAGCGACCTTGGTGATTGCCCTGGAACAAAATTTCGAATGTTTTGCGAAATTGCTGCCTCCATCGCTTCCAGATTTATCTCAGCCTCACTTGCAAATATAGTCTTTGACTTCGCATTGAACTTCTTGTTTGATTGAAGATTTGATACTCTCCAACAAATCATCGAGATCTTCAATTGCCCTAGACAGTTAGTTCTGTATGACTACCAATGCACCACGTTCTCATTCGGGCCGTTCCCCCAAACCCAAAGTCGGGGGTTCCGACCACCGCTGATGCCGGTGATGACAAGGATGCGAGTCTTGCAGCACGCCCAGGTCCAAGTCCTGAGATTGCACGAGCAGGACTGAACAAATCTGGAAACCGAATGAGGAATCACAAGAAACAACCAAGTGACAAAACCAAAAAATCAATACTACTGCCCGACTAATACGTATGTCTATGACAACTAAATAATGATATGAAAATTTCAGTCCGTATTCAAGATTAGTACAAAAGTGTTGTAGTTGTCAGTTTCAAAATCTTTTTAGAAAAGGATCCGGCGTACATTCAACCAGAGGCAGTGGGATACGGTTTCTTGTAGCCCATCCCAGAGATGCGTTTCTAGGTGTTTTGTGGTAGATTGCTTTTCGGATAGTTTTCCAGATGAAATGGCCATTTCGACCTTAAATCCCCCAACTGTACATATTTGCAAAGTGCTGAAAAGCCCAAGGTGCATTAACGACGGTTTTTTGCGTGTGAAAAGCATAGAAAAAACAACCTGTGAATTTTCCGTGAAAGCCCCGTGAATTGTCGTGAAAACCCGTGATTTTTTCCACGCGCCGGGCACTACTGGTGTGTGCGCGCGGTCAAAAGACTGCTGTTGGTGCGCTGGCTTGGTTAAGCCTTTAGTGGACATAGGCTTGGGCGGGATGGGCCTTTTCCCAGCAGGGGTTCTCATGATGAAATGGGCAAATCGCCGGGTTTTCATGATGAAATGCATCTCTGGGATTTCCCATGTGTCAGGTAAACCGAATTGGTGGGACCAGCCCGCATTTTCCGATTATGATTTGCTGTGCTCATCTCTGGGCATGGCAACCCAGACACGTCAAAATGAACTGGTTTGTGGGGATCACATGCAATGCCAGAAATCGCTGAATGTTGCAAACAGTGCTGACGAATGGCAATATCACATGCTTGGACCGCGTAAAGCTCCTCGGAGTACGTTTGACCCTCGTGAAGAACACCAGATGGAACCATATCCAGTGTCTGAAAATAAACAAGGTCTAGTAGGACAGTGCCCACAAACGTCCTCACACCAATGAAACGCCTCCTGGAGTAGAGCTTGGCCTTCCGATTGTAGTCCTTGGCGTGGGACCGGTTGTTATGTTGAATTTTAGTTAATATAAAAACCCCAGTTAATTTGACAAGAGAAAAAAATTGCAAATCCAAAATTTCACCATGGGTCCCAACATGCTGACGCAGGAATACTGACATGGAAATTGGCCTTCCCAGGTTCATTGATGTCACGTTCAAAACCGGCTCGGGAAAGTGCACACCCTGAACAAAATGATGTTGCAGATTTGCAATGAGCTAGCCACGAATCCTGAGTGAGTCGACGAGCGAGCTCTATAAGGGTAGATGCTGGCTGAGGCCTAGTCTGGAAAATGATCAACAAAAATTCTTGTCATTGTGTATCTCTATTCTGTAATGAAAAAAAGGTCTATGTTGAATTTAAACACTCATTATGAAAACAAATCAGAGTCGTGACAAATCAAGTTTCTGACAAATGCTGCGCAGGAACACGCCTATGAACAACGTTCCATGCCATATTGATAGAACTCGATGCTTTGGCAAGTGGTGTCCAATCGTGGTCCGGTCGGAAGGGGGTAAGGAGATTATACGGAATTTAGTGTAAATATCTGAAAGGTGAAATAATAAGTGTGAAACTGTCTACTAATAATCGTGAATCCTGAAGGAAAACCCACACTATACAGGCAACTTGCTTTTTTGAAAACAAAACGGCCTCATCAAATGCTGAAGCTTGTGTTGCGGGAATGTTTTCAGGGTTGTCACCATCACCATCTGAGAAGCTACCAGATGTCATCCCAGTCATCCAAGTAGCAGGCGTGCCCGGTTGCCCAACAGCCAGAAAGATGATAGGCATCATGGCTGCAGCCATGGCTGAAATAAGAACAGGAATGACGCTGATGAAAAATCTGACATAAAATTCAAAACCTTACATTATCTATTGATGCTAATCGTGACAATGTACCAAACCTCTACTTCATAATTATTCATAATCTGATATCATGTCACCGAAAACCTATTTCAATTCAAAGACTATTTTTGATTGATTCAAAGTTCATTCGAATCATTGCTAGAATAATTTCAGTTTGTTCATTAACTGAGCCACCAATGGACTCATCACTCCAATGTTGGTTTTTATGATGACCCTGATTGACCGACCCTGTCAATCCATTCACAAACCATCCACGTGATCCATTCGACTCACCTGACTTTCACGCCAAGTAACAAGTAGAGGAGCACAAGCACCAATATTCAGCAATGGAACTTCGTTTGATTTCGGTTGGGCTGATGCATTGTTTGAAAAGGGTGGTAGGGAATTGAAAGGGCATCAAATTGGTTAGATGCTTGTCAGTCTTGTGATGATCATGCATTCACAAATCAATCATGTCAAGCCTCGATTCAAAATAATTAATGGATTGGATTGGTCATTAAGTTGCGATGGTGACAAGTGACTGCAAAATTTGCAGGCTTCCAGTGGCACCTTCCGAATTGCACTTCTATTCCCAGGAACCTCATTCAAAAAAGTCTGGTCTCTTGACCGTGGGTGATTTCAGGAAGTACAACTGTCAATCTCTTATCTAGGGCCTAGGGGGTTCCACTTAAAGCCGCCAATCGATACAACAAAAATCAGACTACAAATCCTCAAATTCAAAATGATTGATTTGACTAAGAGTCGCAACCCATGAACTGTTATCGTGTGATTGGCGATGCCAAGGAACGTGCATGTGCGCAAGATGCTTGAACATATTCTTGACCTTCTTCATGAAGACCACGTGGACCAGGACCAGTTAGAGTGGGAGTGACTGCCAATAACAATTATGACATTCAAACATTCAGAACTCAGAAAGTGACTATAGTTCCTTTCTGAACATACCATATCTTATTCGTAATTAAATGACTGTCGGTAACTCATTGTGACAAATTCATTCAATTTCTGGGCGGCCAGACCGTGTCCCACATAGCAAACACATAAGGGCTGCTGGTGATGCGCAAGTGAGACTTGGCCAAGATAGACTTGGAAATGGCGAAATACCTGAGTCAGTCACTGATTGGCAAACATGATTGTTTTTGGATACCTTTTTGAATATGTAATAAGAATTGTCTGTTATTGGAAATGGAAATTAAATCTATATTTGAATCTATATTTAAATCACAATCAGTCACAGAGCGGCGCTGACCTAAAAACGGAGGTACAAATGCCAAGGGTCGGGTCCATGGAAAAGGCAATGACCGCTGACAAGGATGAATTAGCAGGTGGCGTAGTTATCCACGGCTTGCCAATCATGTCCTGGGTTCAGTTGAACAGTTAGGCATTCACTACAGCAGTGTCGTTGTTCGTTCAGGGGTCACAATTTGAAAGTATGGGTGGTTGATTTTTGATTTGATGTTTTCAAATTATCATCATTCGATCCCATATGATTTGATCCCATTGAGTCCGAGTTCAAAGAAAAAACCATGTCCGGTAGTAGTATTCATATTGTCTTTGTCTCAAAAGCGAAAACAAATCATAATAAAATGTCAAAAAATTAAAATGATTGGTCTGATCGATTGCTTGATTGATTGATTGATAGATAGACTGATTGATTGATCCTGATAATGATTCTTCGAGCCAAAACTCATTCACTTCCATCTCCCATGCATTCACCACGGCACCGGCTTCCCCATGATGATTGAGACACCAGCGCAGAGGAAAGTGTTGCCCCCTCAACACTGCAATCTCAATTTGAACTCCTGAGCCATCCGAAAGGTGATGATATTGTATCGACAAAAAGTCATCTGATTACTAATGAGGAAGCCTATGTTTGTAAAAATATTTCCGAAAAATGCGACAAAAAGCTCTTTACAACAAATAAAGTCAAGCTTAGTAACCACTGGGTATTGGCAGATAAACACTGAAGTTGCCCAAATTGCAGCACAAATCGACGATCGGTTAGTTCCGTCAACAACTCGAATGACTTCTTCCGCATATCTTTCCCAAGAAATGCGAGAACCAAAGATCTCGGCCATGTTTTCTCACTGAAGCTTTGCTGCTTCCCCACTGCAGCCTCGGGTATTGTTTATTCCGAAGGCGAATTTCTCAATTTCCAAATCCAGAATCATGGCAGAAACATGAAAAAAAGGGAATAACCAAATGCAATACTACCCATTCGCAATCAAATCAGGCCAGAGAAACCGTTCGACTTTTCAAAGGTTCTAGCTGTTCCAGCTGTGCTGCAGGCCAAATAAACATATGAGTATCCATGATATTCTTCAATATGGCATTCATCTTGTTGCCTCAATTGCGATTCAAGTGTGTAAGTTTCCACCCGGACAAAATGCTATTGCAAATCAAACTAAGTACATGAAATACCAATAAGTATGTTTTTGCAAATCACAAATTTTCTGAGACTATCTAAGGCTACTGAATATACTGACTTAATTACTGTTGTGTGGCAGCAGAAAATCGATAAAAAAATATTATTTGAGCCTTACTCAAAAATAAGTTAAAACCACTCCCAATTCAATACCTAGTCACGACCATCTTGAACCTGGTTAAAACTGGATAGATGTTGGTCCATTCGGTTTGAACGGGCACCCAACCAAATGTCAGCAGCTACCCATTGCGATTGCCAATTCCACGGTGTGGACGACTGACGAGCAAATACCCGGATGGGAAAATCCCTAACACGTATGCTGGCCTGACCACGCCAACTGTTGGCAGAAAGGACCTTTGGGTCTTCCTCCATGTTTGAGCCTTCAATCGATTCCCTGACAACAGTTGATTTGCTATGATGTTTTGATATTGTCTTGTGAAAATCACACATTTTGATGATGTCCCCAGCCATGCCATTTCCAGAAAAGAAGATAAGAGAAGATAAGAGCAGATAAGAGAAGATAAGAGAGGATAAGACAGGATAAGAGATGATAGAAGTTTTAAGACAAGATATGAGAAATCATCCAATTGTACCAAATGGAAGGCGGTCTCATCATGCATCGTCGCTTCATTTTTCTATGAGATGTTGAAAATCGTTGCATTACAAATGCATATCCACTATACTACTATAGATCTACTATAGTCTCTCACTTGCATGACCTGTAACGAAAGTGCATTTGATGTAAAAAAAGGCATTGGAAGGACACCATGGGAGAAGGAAATTAGGTTCTGGGGCAAAGTTGCGTATTTTCATTGTCATCCAAAGTCGCCGATTAAATACTGGAATTTAGGAAAGTCGCAAACATGAGCAGAGTCGCATATTAAAAAGGGGCACTGAGGCGTTCCAGGTACTTTGTTTCTTGTAGTGATTGAAACTCCGCGTCAATCGGAGTTTCTCAAAAAACCCTGCTAAAAATGAAAATTGCCCAAAAGTTACAGTAAGACACTATATAAAAAAACTTGCTCTCTTTCTGGCATGATCATCCTTCGCAAACAATGGCCAGGGAACTGCAATCTGATTTTTCGCAAAAGCACTGGTCTTCCGATCTTGCAAAAGTCCAATTCTATCGTTGTCACAGTACCCGTCGCACTTGCCTGACAGAGGTTGGAAGGGCAAAAGAACTAGTGTAAAGCCCAGCGGCCAGATGGAACATGTGAAATGTTGATATGTGTTTACAGCACCCCAAACAAAGGTTCCCTCCAGAAACCCCAAGAAGAATGGAAACAAACGAGAATGCGACATTTTACGCTACCCCCAGCATCCTTGAATAGTCTTGAGACAAAAAAAATACACGTAATCGAACGAAGTTTAAATAGAAACTTCCGACAATATGGACAGTTGAAAAGCAGATGCATAGCTCAGCAGTAGAGTCGCCAAGTCAGTCGACAAAAGATGCAATAGCGCGAAAGTCAGAAGAAAGAAGATACATCCGCGCCAAATGTTAGAGAAGTCGCGAAATGCTGTGTTTTTTCAATGATTCGTGTGTCGGGTCAGTCGAAAAGTATAGGCCTGTTAAAGCGGCGGGTGCGGAGGTCGGTGCTCAGAAAATTGCACGCCGCTGTGGCGAAAAGCACATTTGCAAGTCAAAATGTACAAAACATGACGGCTTCGGAGCACTTTTGTCTGTTCAGATGTCGAAAAATTGCA
>DF245375.1:0-18274 GCA_000507305.1 Breviolum minutum Mf 1.05b.01 | reverse complement strand
GAATCATCCTGCCTCCAACAGCTTGTTCTTTACTTGGAGGGTCGCATAGTGAAAGATTGTCGGGTTGGAAGTTTCAGAGAAGAAGCCAATGTGGCAAACCTCTTGCAATTCGGCCATCATTTCCATAACAACCTTTCAGGGTAGGGTGTAAACAACCTCAGCATTGAACTTTGAAACAACAAACTGTTTTTTTTACTTGCGGCCAAGCCTTTTCGAAGTTGCCATCATACTGGGTAAAGTGATGCACCAGCAATGTTTGCCCTTTCAAAGAAGAGATTCCTGAGAGGCAAGCTTCAATCATGCACTTAATGGTTTTTGGAGAGGAAAGCCATTGTGCTGTCTCTTCTTTGTCCTGTCTTTGTAAACACATGGTTTCACTTCAGGACTGGATATCTAAAGATAAGAAAAAAAAGAAAAATGTAAAACCCATATAAAAACTTCACCATGGTGATTGCAGGCAGGTCTCGGTCAAAGATCTGCCTTGCTCATGAGACAGAAAGGTACCACTTTCAGGGGTCACAGAGTCACCTTTGCACGGAGTTCTCGGAGAAAAAACTTAGAATCATGTTGCTAAATCCGGGGCAACAAAAATCATGCTGATGAAACCTGACAAGTCACTGGTTGCCAATGGAGTTGATGGCTTGCAAGCAACAACAGTCCAAAAATCATTCTTGGTCCACGTGTTCGAATCCTTGGTTTCGCGTTCTGCATTGCGTGGAGTTTTCCACAAGGTTCCCTGCTTGCTTCCAAGGGTAGACTCACAAACCAGCATCCAGCCTGGAAGACTGGCTGGCAATGTCCTGACATCCCAAACAACCAATGTGAATGATACAAAACCAAAAAATCAACCAGGGTGAATGAACACCAACTTTGTGAACACAAGTTGATTTTCGATACCAAGGGTCCTGTTCCCATGTTGTCCAGACAAGTCCAACGCTATTTGAACCAGCTTGAGTTCCATCCCCATTGACGTAAATTTGTCCTCAATCCTTCGGTTCTCTCCCCGAAGTCCACCTAGCACACCTTCGCCAGCTAGAATTGGACAAACTATAAGCACCATGCCTTGGTTTTGTTTGGGTAGCCCCTTCCTTGGAAAAAAAAGACTGACATAAAACAAAAGGCTTCTTGAAACAGAACCGTTTTGCGCCCAGCAAGTTACTGAACTCTTCATTCATGGCAAGCACCTTGTGGCACCACCTCGCACACTGGTCGATTTCGATCGCCGTGTTCCGACCAAACTTGCTCATGTCAACGAAGCCATGATGGTGCATGGAGCGTAGAGTCACAGAAGGGAAACGCATGCTGGCCTCTGAAATCATCTTGCGAACCAGGGATGTTACACTTCCACTTGTCGATTTGTCTGTGCTGCAAACCATCAAAGCACGTTTCTCCATGAATGTTTCAGCCACTTGAAGCCCAGTCTCAATCTGATTTTTCATGTGCAAAACCTCACATAGAATGAGCCAATTCGATTTTGGAAAAAAGGCACTTAAACAAACAGATTGTTCAGCTAACTCAAAACAAAAACAAACATACAAAAAATCACAAATTCACCAAGATGCTTTAGCGACATGTTTGTGCCCCTCCACCTGTTCAGGGCTAAAACACCTGTTTTTATTTGAACAGGAGTGGCAAGAATGAAACATTAGCACATGTTCAAATCAGATCTTTTCTTCTGACTCCAGCCTTGTTTCGTTTCAGATTGTAGCTGACAGCCTCCTTGTAGTCACTTGCCAAGTTTGCACATATGACCTTGTACTCTGCAGTCTTGAGATTCTCCTACATTCAGGGCTCTGGAAACTTGATTACCAACAGGTTTAGTCTAGAACATGTTTGCTACTTTCAACAAAAACTTCTGTCCTCAGCATCTTCCACATCTGCTGTCATGTCTTTCCTTCCAGATTCACCAGAGGCATCAGCCAGAATGGCGTTGGCAATGTGATCAGCATACATACCAAGCATTTCCGGGGAAAGACGAGCACAATCAAGGCATCCATGTTCTGTGAGTAGTCCCTGAGTTGTTCATGCTGAACACATTGTCCTCAAAAAAAAAGGCAACTTGGTTAAACCACGCCAAAATATCATCATCTTTGGGTTTTCAAAAATAGACTGGCTAAAAAATCCATGGATCCCATTCAAGAAAGCGACCAGCATGTTGTCCAACATTTCCTGTGTTGCCTCGGTTAGCACCGCCAAACACAAAACACAAATATATATATATATATAATCAAAATCCAAACGAAAATTGAAACAATACTTTTGACAAGTCCTAAGGTACTCGTGTGTTCCGTTTCGCTTCATTGACTGTCCACACAGCCAAACAGCAATGGTCCACGTTTTGAGCCCACTGTTGTTCAGTCCACCGGAGCCGAGATCTCATTGATTTTTTCATCCGTTTGATGTTTGTAGCCCACCAAAGGTTGTATTTCTTGAAGGCCAAAAACTGCGACTCAGGTGATACCTAAGAAAGATTGAAAATTTCATATCATCAAAAATCAAATGTTCAAAGCCTAAACATCCAAAGAGAAAACATTGATACTCATTGACTCATTGAGCCAAAGGTGCTGCCAACAAGTCCTTCCACAGACCATGACTGCCCTTTGGGGATTCATTCAGCTGATGACGTTTGCTCCGAAGAAGCCCCTCGTTGTATCCTCAAGAAATAGGTTTTGAAGTGGGGTGATCAACAAAAACTCCTTGTGCCTCCTTGGTCCTTTTATCTCATGTAATACGCCAACAGTGGAGAAACAAACATACCAAACATCAGAAAAAACATCTGTGACTGTACTAGGTCAAGAGTCCACTTTCTTCCCACTTGTTGAAATCAAGATGGGCTCGTACCAACTGCCGGGACTCACTAGTCATCCCACATATGACTGCCAGCATTGCCGAATGTTGATCTGGGGATATTTGCCATCTGGTAAGGGCTGCATTGGCTTTGTAAGAGTTGTACTTGGTCACTAGATCTGCCAATAACTCTTCATCTGTCAATGACTTTGCATCTTCTGAACATCGTCGTTCTGCCATCAACTTTTCAAACCGCAAACTGCACTTCATTACCTTTGCAGTAAAGATGCCGGCTTTTGACATAAGCTTCGTTCACTGCAAATTTTACATTCACCATATACCAGCACTCACTAGTAACCATAATGGAAAAACCATAGAAAATCTATATGTAAATAAGTTATACTATCTACCATCTTTTCCCAAGTTGCATCCTTGACTTGACGTTCTGCTCCTTGAGTTGACAGCTGAATAGATTCAAAGCTTATTGTTTCTGAATCCGATGATGCTGCAACACTGCATGGTATCTCGAACAATCCCTGAACAGCCGGCAGGAGAGGAAGTATCAGGTCCTCAAGGGTTGTACTGTTTTTGATCAATATGGTATGTGTTTGAATTGAAAATGTATACATTTCACAATTTCAACATTACTCCTTGCCCTGGATGGGATCAATGTCGGAGGCTATCAAAAGCAAAAGCAATGCAGAAGTCCTTGGATTCAATCGGTATGTGCCCACAAAAAAAACTCACAGCTCACAAATTCATTCACACCAGACAAAGAAATACAACTTAAACAGAAAACAAACAAATACACTAATTGTAGTCTAAAGTCAGCCTGGTGAATCCTTTCACTATGTCGAACTTCTCCATTGACTTGTTGCTCCAATTCAAGTCCAAAGGTTCCCGGTGGAGTCGGCTGCCACTGAAAATGAAGCTAACACAGCATGTCAAAAAATCAGCAACGCAAGGGAGACCATCAGCAGGGGTGACAATTTTGATGAGGTTCAACGGGATCTTGACTTCAAGATGAGCCATCTCTCCACTTGAAAGTTTTGTGAGGTCCTTTATGGCGTGTTGACTTGAAAAAACTTGAAGAATGTATATATGAAATCAAATCAAACCCTTCAACAATAGAAAACAATTCTATTTCACCAAGCTTCTGGCTTCGGGGCCTGCTCGAACCTCATGGAATGAATGGAGAAAGCTTCCTGAAGAAAGTTTCGTAGCTTTGTGGTTGTCTCCAGGGCGGTTGCCTCATCCTTGAAGAAGTTCAACACCATGTCTAATGGGTGACAAACAGGTTGATCCCCAGATTGCATGGTCTCAGAAGCCTGAAACATAGAGAGGTAATCCAATATCTCCTCAACTGAAAGTCAAAAAAACAGAAGCACCACAGAACTCATTTCATTTTGCAAACAGTTTAGCAAAACTACTTCGCAACCTCAAGATTTACAAATCTAGCAAGTCAATCAACAAGCATCCTTCACCAAAGTTGTATCCCCAGGAAGCTTGCTGAGTCCAGCTTGCCACTCCGTTTTGCGTTTCTTTGCTGAAGGATCACTCTCAAGCTTAACCTCATGGACACAGATAGATTGCAGCTAAAGCACACACCAGGCCATTTCAAACAAAAAGGGCTAAACAAAAGGACTAAAACCAAAAGGACTAAACTACTCACCAGAAACCTCTCTCTTCACAGTGCTTGGCTCATCCTTTACCTTGGCCTCCTCTTTCTTGGGAGTGACCTCGCCGGGGAGAGCACAAAGGGCTGCCTGTGCAGCAGCTACACCATGTCGCAAAAGGGGCGACTCCATGAGTCAAAACACGACGTTTGCCTCTCTTGCACCCTACTGATCTGAGCCATAAGTTGGCAGTGGGCGACAACTTAAATTCTTCCAAACTATAAATTGATGGACTCAACCAAACTCTCCGTCATTGGGGGTTGGGACTCAACCAAAGTCGTCGTCATTTTATGCTGGGGGGGATTATGACTCAACCAATCTCTCCGTCATTGGGGGTTGGACTCAACCCAAGTCGGCGTCATCCGGCAGCTGAACCACAAAGACTTTACACCAAATCCATCCTAAGGTTGAGTCACACCCCCAAGGACTTTGATGATTGCCAAATCCAAACTTTTCATTGGGGTTTGGCAGCCAGACTACAAAGACTTTAAGTAGCCACTAGTATACCCCCAAGGAATTTGGCATTTCAGGAATTGGCAAAGTCGGTGTATGAATACTAAGGTTTATCAAAAGTCTTTGTGGTTGGGGTGCCGGACCCCAAAGAAATTTAAAGATTCAGAGGTCATCAAAATCGGTGGGGGTCTGATCATTTGATCAAAATCGGTGTGGGTCTGATGGTTTGATGTAATCTTTGAATGAAAAGACTTGACCCTTTGCCCAACCCAAAGTCAATCTGCACAAGCATGTTTTCATACCATCCAGATCTGGCTCCCATGGGCTCACACAGGCTCACACACAGCCTCACCACCTCAGCAGAAGCATGTCTAAAGTGAGGATATAATGCTCAAGCTTACTTACAACAGCAAAGTTTGCCAAGAAGACTTCGAATGCACATTTTGCCACTCTCTGGGCAGGGTAAGGACATGTTGGGCCAACTGGGGAAGATATACCCTTGTAAAAGCCAATCATCTACCTCGTCGCCAAACAGCCCTCAAGGGGACACTGGGACAAAGAACAGCTAATACACAGGGATGTGGTTCCTCCCGTGCGTGTGAAATTATTTCTATCACAGCCTCCGCTTCATGCCAGGGCAATGGGTGCAAAGGGTGAATTGGCAATTGATCATCAGCCAATTGCCTGAGATACCTAGCTGCCTGTCTAGTAGCATCAGAGCCTCCCAGCAACTGTTCAAAAACATTTGCAAGCTCCTTCCACCCATGCGTCGTCTCCGGCTTCAAGCTGCGGCGGCCAATCTCTCCTGGAATGGATGATTTTTTTGTTTGGTTGTCTCAAACAATCATTCAATGGGTTCAACAAATGAAAACTTTGAATGTCAGATCTTTTTTGGTCAAGATCAAAAAGACAAGATTCGGTTTGTTGTCAATGTGTAGGACGTCTTGCTTTCAGCAGTCAGCACTAGCAAGGGGGGTTGTCTCAGTTCAGTAGATGATATGTACTCTTTCACAAGGACGAAGGTGTCTTGCATCTGTTTCTCTCGACGCCTGTTTGTCCCTTCATCCGCATCCAAATGGTCAGGCAAATCTCACAGGGATGTGTCTGAGAACAAAGCAGAACAAAATTGATCAAATTAGTTTCCCATACATAATGTAAATAGATACAATCAAGCGCAGGAGTAAACAGTTTTCCAAAAAGAATTTTGCAAAAACACATTCCAAACAAGGAAGCCTTTGCGTTGGCAAAAAAGGAAAAAGCGGTTTGCAGTTCTGTCCAGGAGCAGGCCACCTTCCTTAGCTGATCTGGGTGCTGAGGAACGTTCTACTTTCTCCAAAGTTGAACAAGTAACAGTAACACATGACCAACCAAAAAATAAATCACTAAATAGGAGGAATAGTTTCAAGACTCACAGGGCAATTCCTCTCCACGTGTTCTTTCCAGTTTCTATAGGTACGAAGGCAGGTCACAATCACCTTTCCATTGATCCAACTCTGAAGGGATGGCTTAGTGAGTTCATCCTTGATCTCTGAACAAACACTGTCTGCGTCAAGTAAATTTGTGGAACGCCCCAGCCGTCGTGATTGCAACCCCCACAATTGATCTTAAGTGGCCCAAAGGTATTCAAAAACAAACTGGTTTTAAGCTACTACAAACAAAGCATCAAACAGATCCTTCTCAAAAGGTTTCATATTCCCTACCGCAACCAAGACACCAATGATGTCATGTGTGTGCGACACCCGCAACATCATCACGCAAGCATACCTCAGTTAACAAGGAACTGGACAGGAACGAGCGCAAGGGGTGTAGTAAACAATGAAATAAGTGTTGGGTAGAAATCCAAAACTTTCTGTTTGACATGCGCATCAAGATGCCTGAGGCGGGAATGGTTGATGTAATCTGCAACCCCACTAAGGCAAACCCTATTCTTAAGTTCTTTGACAGTGTTGTCTCCAACTATTACCATGGTGTCTGGTGCAGGGACACCTTTCGCCCTGCATACTTCTATGGTATCTTCCAGCGCCAGGCTAATAAGCTCATGAACCATAGAACTTCCATGGAACGTGCTTTCTTCAACCACGGCTATTCTCAGAACATACCCGAACATCCAGATGCCATGCACTTTCATTTTGGGGCGTTGCAATTTGTTCGACCGGTAGCAGGTTTTCAATGTAGGACTTCGGGGAATGCAGTATTTGGCCTGCAGGCTTCCCAGCGTAGATTCAAAACAAGTCCCCTAGAACCCCTTTTGCTTCAACAACCAACAACATCCAACACCACTACATTACATTTTATTTGAACCTTGCGCCTGATCGGCCCCATCTGTCATACAAACGCAAGTTCTTGACAGTGTTGGTCCTGATATGTCACGAAGACTCCAAAACCCGCATCGATCTGAATATTGGTCCATCAGGTGGCGACGGTACAGTTTCAAGGCACCGAGACGAATGTCCATTTGTATCGCTTTGTTCTGGAATCTGGGCTGATCACAAACAAGGAAAGTTTCAAATGAAGGGAAATTTAAAGATGACAATCACCGAACTCCACAAAAAAAATATATCTGTATATATATTCAAACGTTGCATACTTCCCAATGTAAGCAAGTGGCTGGCTCTTCAGTTCTTGGCAAACATCACACTGGCTGAAGGCAGATTGGTCCCGGAACTTCAGGGCCACAGACCACTTTCCATGCCACCTCTTGAGGAATGTCCCATACCTTTTGATTTGTGCCATGGAAAATGAATCCGCCCATACTATGAAATACTTTGGGCGCAGAACAAAACATCAACACTTTGGGAACAAACAATGTGGCTTGGGGACGAAGCTTGGTGATCCACACTGTGAGCTGCACACCACCCACAATAGAATTGGTAGGTATCATAGATGGTTCCAGGAGGAAGATACTTCCGAACCAAGCAAGACACATCCTCGATTGAAAGAAATCACATGATTTCAACTGGAACTGTACAATTTGCTTTTCTATGCACCCAAAAAATGACATTATATAATAACGTCTGAAACTATTGCAGGAAGGACTCCGTGAAAGCCGCTGTCTTGGTCATGTTTAGCAGAAACGAAGTGTTGGTTTGCAAGAATTCTGCAAGCTCCCCATCATTCTCTTCAAATTCAGAAGTCCAAAGAACACCGCCCGCCCAGTGGTCTGTCCCAGAATCGGCGGCTTTCGGTCGTTTGGCCCGTCCAAGCCGTACAAACCTGGAGAAGAAAAGCCAGTCCAAAAAAGATCATACCATACATAGGAAAATATACAAATATTTGAATCATGTTTGAGGCTCTTGTTGGGGAGGGGCTCCGCAACTGAATTGTACAAGATCATGACAAAAGCATCTATGCTTGCTGTCAAATGTGAAGGCTTCGAAGGGTTTCTTGTGTCTTTGTATCGAAGGTCTATGGCTCCAATGCGATCAACTCTGTGGCTGGAAATTCCAATCAAAGATTGAAAGCACACCCTTTTAAGTGGTAGCCCTAAAAACTGGTATTCTTTGCGTCCTGAAATGAAAGGCTGCCCTGTATCGTTGGAACACGCCATAAAGAGGATAGCATCTTGCTCTCGTTTCCCTTGGGCTTCAAACACATCCAGAAATGACTTCACCGCTGCTTGAAGCATGTGCCTTCTGCACACTTGCACTTGCTGGCCAGCATGTTGGTAATACGTTCCTCAAACGAGAATGGGCTACTGGCTGACTTGTGAGGTGGACGGCAATGATTTTTTTCAAGGCTCAACATGCATCTGAACACAAGTTTCAAAACCAAAATTTACAGATTCTCACTAACAAAGAATCTTCACTGTTGCGGGGCAACCTTGAAACTTCACTCTTACGAGTTTGGTGTTTCAATCTTTTCGCAGCTTCTGCGGTAGCTGCCCTCTTTGAGTTGTTATAGTACCGTTTCTTTTTGTTCGCTGGTCCTGGACCTTCATTAGGAACCTTGATGATCTGTCCCTTGAGGAAATCTGTAAGTACCATATGAGAAAGCTGCACAATTGACTTCCGTGGTGCGCCAATGTCATCACAATCAGCTAAGTAAGCAGAATCATCAGACAGACAATCCGACCTAAGTTTTATGTTGGTTTAAAAACGTTCAGCAATTATATGATGTGAGTTTTCAAAGCTGTCACAGGAAATCAAAACAGTTCCTAAAGATCGCAAATTGAAAACTTAAAACAAACCAAACGAAAGCAACTCATCACGCTCTGGTCCCAAAATTTGTGGGGCATCATCCTCTGGTTCATCTGGCTCTTCCTTCAACATGATGCGAGAACCACTGGGTGTCACTTGGCGAGGGCCCAAGGGTTCATCACGCTCATCTGCAAAAGGAAACTGTTCACCATCACTTTTTTCATCTTGGAAAGGCTTCGGCGACGGTTCATCTGGTTCATCTTGAAACATTGCCGCCCCGAAAGTACTTTGAGATTCAAAGACAACTTGTGAGAGCTCTAAGTTGTTACTCTAACTCAACTTTGCCCAACTATCCCACCTCTCCCATGCTATTGCATACCTCTATGGAAAGTTCAATTCAATACAGGTGTAAATAATACTGTAGACACACTGACACTGCTCATTGAACTATTCCAGCATGGACGAAATCCCCTAGCTTGAGTTCAAAACGCGTCATGTCACATTGTGTGTGGTGCAAATGTTCCAAAACAATGGCTTCTCACTTGTTGCGACAAACCACACTAGGTTCCATACTTTATTGTGTCCTCCTTCTCTTGGTTTGTGGGGCCAATTCATCTTCCTCCGGGGGCTCAAGTTCTTCGATGTTTAAAGATATATTGCATGAGCAACTGCAAACAGGTGATCATTCCACTATATACTGCAATCTGATCTCGCCTTGGACTGTATGCAAACCAATGCCTGGCATAAAATCAAGAACACACGTATGATTTATATGATCACATTTATCGATACAATACTTGTTGCAACCCTGGCCAGCCCCACTGACAATAGAACAAAGCCCACGGAGGGCACATCCATACCGTTCCCAGCCATAGTCACCTCTCAGGCACTGATATTGGATTTGATTGGAACAAAAAATGAACATGTCCTAGCCTTTTGGGAAGCGGTGAGCATGCTGACATCAACTGGAGGCACACCAGCATACTCTGCCAAAGTCTTTGTGACTGGCAAGCCCATCACTCCGAGCATTTCATCTCCACTCATGGGGCGGCAAAGTTTCTGGCTCCACCTCAAAAGCAAAGGTCAACTTCATTAGATACACACCACACATATACCAGCAAAGACCCCAAATAGCATAAACCAATTTTTGTGTTATCAATGTAGACAGCAAAGCAAAAATATCCAGTGAGCCTATCAACTACAACTGTGGACAACTTCACTCATGATCATTCTTGTTTTGTTTAAGGACTTTGGAGAAAACTTACTGTCATTTATAAAGCCATGTTGCAAGATGCCACTGGATGTCGCAAAAGTTGGCATGGATCCATCTAAAGCACTGCAACGTCCCCTCTTCACTTCGGGATGGGGATTCTGAGTCAAGTCCTGAGGCTGGCCCAAACTATTTACTCTCAAGTGAAGAAACGCACCAAATAAAACAAACAATAAACCAAATCAAACATAACAAAACACAACAAATAAACACATAACAAAACATAGCAAATCAAAACAAAACACAACATAGCAAATAAAAAGGTTGCTCTCTAACACAGCTCAGTTGTCCCAAACAAGCCGGTTGGAATGCCTCTCTTCATACAAGGTCTTGAAGCGACAGGCTGAAGAGGACAAGTTCAAGTAGAACAGATCGGATCGCCCCAATGATTGAACCTTGTGGAAGTTGATAGGCTGCAGAAAAAGGTAGCACCCCTTAATTGAAAAAGATCACATTTCAGCCGGAAAAAAACAACACAACACACTTCAACCGAAAAACCAGCTCAGACTTCTTCATCCAATAGAGGTCATTTGCATCCATTTGAAGCCTCTGGAGGGGGCAAATGAGCTTCAACAACGTCCGCAAAGGTGGTCCCCTCCATTGAAACTTGTCCCTGCGGTAGTAGATTCGATACAAGCGGCACCTGGCCAGTTGAAATCCTAGCCACCCATGTTTAACTTCCAAAAACATTTTCTTCAATGTCCATCAGCACATGTGGTTTCAAATGTTTTCATCATGTTTCATCCACCTCGCCTGTTCATCGGTTTCCCAAACCTCTGGGGTGATATAATTGTTGTTTGGTAGTCATGAGTGACATCAAGCGCTTTCAGGAATTCAACCGGATACTTCAGCACATTCTCCAGCAAAAACCAATCTAGCCTGGGTTGTTTCGGTACTGCATTCATAAACATGCAACCTTTCAAACACAAGTCCAAACAAGGAAGGTTTTCATCAAAAGAAAAAACATTTACATTCTGTTGGCAAGTTGCTGTTGGTCAATTTTGTCCTTCATCCAGACATCGTGGCATCGACGTTTGACTTGATTGTTCAGCCCTTCCTGTTTGCCAAACCTCATGAAGGATTCATGTATGACAGAAGGGCAAAGAAAGAAAACTTGTAGAACTCTTCATATGCATGTTTCCGAAATAATTTTAACAAGTCACGTGGAGAAAAGGACACAAGGTGGACCATCAACGCCACATCTCTTTCGACCTTCTCCCACATCAGTCAGCTTGCGAGGACACTTTTTGTGATGCGTACAGCATTGCACATTTGATACCTCAGGAGGGTGTTTGTTGCTCAACCAAACTGAACTTTCCTACTACCAACATTTTTTGACACCAGTAAAGATAGACAACTGACTGAAGATTGTGTCAGAGACACCAGCTTCATTTTCTTGTAGGGTTTCTTCGCGTTGTCAACAAAGGCGAGGATATCTCCAAATACGCAACGATCTGGGTAATTCTTTGCAAGATACCTGCATGAAACATAGAATGTGTGTGGTTGTATGTACCCTCAGTTCCCATGTGCAATGTTAACACTTCAGTGTGGAGATCTTTGTGTTGTAGTATGTGTCTCATGTGAGTGGGAACTGCTTGCTGCCAAAGTTGCTTCTTGGAATGAGTTGCAACGTCACATGCACGGCCAGTCTTATAATCCAGCGCAAATGCATACCTGCATTTGGCTAAGCAAAAATTTGAAGATAAAGTGCTTCAAAAGATATGATATGAAATGAAATTGACAAACCATAACTATATTAAACGAACTTTGTCAAACTATAATATGAAAACTGGTGCTTTCTCCAAAAAAAAGCAGAGATTCCTGCGTCGGACTGCTGCGTTGATCTGATCTAGGGCCGCCATAGCAAAGTCGCCCCCAGTAAACCAGACATCCAAAAAAATGTTGGCCTTCTCCAACATGGTCCGCACTTCATCAACCCCAAAGAGAAGCCTGAGCGGTGATAGGTGTTGTGTTACCGTTGTGTGAGGTAATCTCAAAACAGAAACTTTGTAACACACATGCACACTTTTAAATCTAATTTGAACCTGAGCAACTCAAAACGGAGCACCAGCTTGCTTGCCCAATTGAACAGCTGTGGGAAAGACATTGGGTTGGCAGGCCTGCGTTGTGTCCAAACAGAGATCATAGTCAATTAAATAACCTAACAAATAACATGAAACCAACTACAAAAATTGCAAAAGTTACTTGGAAAAAGCAAAGCAAAAATTGCAAAAGTTACTTGGAAAAAGCAAAGCGGCTTAGGTTCCATGATTGCGGCCAATCTGGGATCAGGGTCCATAGTTGCATCATCATCACGATCACCTTTGCCTTTCTGATGTCCTTGGCTAATGCAGCAATCACTGGGAAAATGCTCCTCAAATAGGCAAACTACAACAATTAAAGTCATGCTATATACTGACAAACCCCATTCACAGAAGAAACAGGTAATAAAAGTACCACAGTTCAGCTTAGCCTCCATCAGGAAGGTCTGACTCATCCATCCATGTGCTTTCATCCGATTCGTCTTGCCACAGGGTAGGGGCCTATCAGGGTAGCACCTACAAAGAAAAACACAACAGAATCAGATCACATATTTTTTTTTGAAAACATGTTTATATATTGTTTCAATGAAATCCCCAACCCTTGTCATCATCACTGCCGGAGTCCAAGATTGATCTGCATTTGCCCGACATACTGGCAGGATCCCTTGATCCCTTGAGCAAACACAACTAGTAACGATAACAAAACTGTTTGATACTGTTTTGTTTTTCTAACCTTCCCACAATTGTATCATCATGCATGTATTGAAATATGCAACAGCTTTCAAACAACTTTCAGCAAAAGATTCCAAAGGCACTAGATGGCATTTTCCTGTCACTTTGCGACCTATTCTCAAGCTGCTCCAGGGGTCCTANTCCTAAGTTGGAATGCCAATAAAAAACATCAGGAACAAGATGCATAACAACCCGAAATGATTTAATTTATCATGATGTGATAAAGAACAAATGAATCAGTCCCTATCAATCCTATCATGATATCATAAAGACATGCTGTTCAGCAAAATATGATTATATAGAGTGATTTGACTTTGGATCCGGCTTGATGATCAACCCAATGTGGAGTATTGAAGCAGCACAAAAAATCAACAAAGGTCAATCAAGAAGGACTTGAAAAAAACTGTGCAAAAAAGACTGACCAAGCTTCAAATATAATTCT
This sequence comes from Breviolum minutum Mf 1.05b.01, assembly GCA_000507305.1. Classification (NCBI taxonomy): domain Eukaryota; class Dinophyceae; order Suessiales; family Symbiodiniaceae; genus Breviolum; species Breviolum minutum. The sequence continues at coordinate 4,736 of DF245375.1, read as the reverse complement.
TCTGTGATGAGATCTTGGTGCGCTACCTGAGATGCAACGAATTGAGTTGTTCAGGGTCATGTGGAAAGGAAATATGTTCAGGAAACACAATGCGAACAGGTCACCAGGCGGGGTCACGAGTGTGGAACATTTGGGATCGCTCAGGGCTCGGTGGTCATGTATCTGCCCATTCAAAATTCCTTGGATTCTGAATTTGCTTGAAAGAAAACATATGTTTATACTTGTGAAAGTTACCAAAACAAAATTAAACAAGTGTCTTGCAATACGACTCATCTTCTTCGGAAGCGAACTGCAACTCCGAAAGCTTGAAAGCAGTCATGGTGTCCTTTCCATCATTTCCACAGTATTGCACCAGCATGGACCATGGATATCACTGGATCATCTCACGCTTCATATGCACCATGTGTTGTTGTGGCAGACCGTCAGGGTAGGCATCAATCTTGGTATGTAGAGTCAGAGAAGAAAACAGTACGGAAAGTGCTGGTGGTATTAGAAAACATAGTTAAAACCGACAGGAAAAATATATTGAATGATGGTTTCCAAGAAACTTTGACATACTTCTTGTAGATTTGCTTCAGCAAGATGGTCTCAATACAATCCCCTTTGGGAAGAGCATCCCAGTCCCTGCCATGATCGAATTCCTGCCACAAAGTCTTCATTCCTTTGTCCACAAGATGCTCCGGGATTTCCTTTGTTTCACAGCGATACCGACACTTGGGAATCTCACCATTCCAGGGCCACAGCATACCTAGGTATAATGTTGAAAACATCCCTTTAAAATATGCAGTCGAGCTTTAAAAGCGCTGTTACATATTCACCACAGCCAAGAAAAATTTACTCTGTTTCAAAAAAAAAATACTAATATAAGATTTGTTTGCTGCAGCAAAGCTACCCATAAAATTCAGCATCCGGGGTACGTGGGACAAACGCAATTCCACTTCTGGACATGTGGTCTTCCAGTCGCGGTATTCATTTGAATCGTCCGATTCAAAAGCCAGTTGTCACACCACTTTACATCTTCCGTCTGGCGCGTCTTGCATTTCTTATCTTTGGGAGGCATGTTTGAAATCACAATGGCTGCAGCCCATCGCGCAGTTGTAAAACCAAACCCCATCCACGCAGCTGGTAAAAACGAAAAATGCAAACAAACTCTTAAGCTTGTCTAGATTGTCTAGGAGGTGAAGGAATGCCAGTTGTTCAAGGCAGTGCAAAAAAAGCCTGGAATGTTTAATGATGTTCTTGCTGCTATGACCTGCAAACTTTTTGTGTCACAAAGCAGACTTTTCAGCTCACCAAAGCTGCTGCTTTGACTTGCAAAACTTTTGGTGTAACCAAATCTGCTGCTTTGACTTGCAAACTTTTCCCAATTATCAGCCATACTTTTTTGAAGTTTTGCCAGGTTATCAGCCATACTTTTTAGGGTTGGCTATGTTATCAGCCATACTTTTTTTTTGCGCTGGACCACATGATGCTGGGGTGCGGGGGTGCCAGCCCCCACCCCCACATGCAGTTCAATAAATTGAGCCGCCTCAAGAAGCTTCTTGACCGCGGCATGTGCGGGGTGGGAAAGGGAGGGTAGGAAAGGGGAGGGTGGGATGGGACAAGGTGGGATGGGATAGGAAAGGGGTGGGACAGGGTGGGATGGGACAGGGTGGGGTGGGATAGGAAAGAGGTGGGACAGGGTGGTGTCTTTTCAGTCAAGTACAATGTCAAGTTCCTGACAGCTGACAGCTGATTCATGTAAATTGACAGCTGGTTACAAGGAAAATGACTTTTCTCTTAAAGGTTTCAAAGGCGCCTTTCGGCCCGGTGTGGAAGGGTTGCAAACGCACCGTTTTTGGCTTGCCTGCGCTCGGAATTAGGTGGTGTTTTGCTTTTTCGCATCTGTTGCCGACGAGCTTCATTTTTGTCTAGGTTGCGCGACGTTTTTGGTCCACCTACTGGGGCCCTTATACTTCTCTTTTAATACTTCTCTCTTAAAGGTTTCAAAGNACTGGGGCCCTTATACTTCTCTTTTAATACTTCTCTCTTAAAGGTTTCAAAGGTGCCCTTCCGGCCCGGTGTGGAAGGGTTGCAAACAGCGCCCTTTTGGCCCGGTGTGGAAAGGTTGCAAACGCACCGTTTTTCGCTTGCCTGCGCTCGGAATTAGGTGGTGTTTGGCTTTTTCGGATCCATTGCCGACGAGCTTCATTGTTGTCTAGGTTGCGCGACGTTTTTGGTCCACCTATATTGGACCCTTATACTTCTCTCTTTGCCTTTGCCATTCTTTTTGGCGCCGCTTTTGCCTTTGCCTTTCCCTTCGATGCGCTCTTCTTGGATGTGCTCTTTGCCTTTGCCATCCCCTTCGGCGCTGGCGCCGTCTTTGCCTTTGCTTTTCCTTTGCTTTCGCCAAAGGTTTCGCAGGTGCCACAGGTGCGACAGGTGCCGCATCAGGTGCCACAGGTGCCACCTCAGCATCAGAAGAACCAGAACTGCACCACTTTAGCTCATCATCTTCAGCAAAATAATTTGCAATGTGAGGGTCCCCTTCAATGAAACCAGGTATAAATTCGCGCTCACGCTTTGCTTCCATTCTCTCAGATTTGCCATTCCATCCAGCCTAGATAAATGTTGTTTGAGTCTCGGCCCCAACCAGGATGTAAGCATCAATAGCTTGACCCCGTTTCAATCTCACACAGCTACTTCGGGAAAACTTTTTAAAATCAAACATCAAATCAAATACAATAAACATTGACCAGCAGCAGCATCGGGTTTGGCTCTCAGCGTCGGGTTGAGTAGCTGGTACAACTTCAGGTTGGCTCTCCTATAAATGGCAACAGCAAGGCGAAGCAATAACTCCTTTGAGACAAAACAGTAAGATTAAAGAACCAATTTTGGCCAGCCTCAGATCGAATAGATTCGTGGCAATCATCCAAACACAATGTTTCTGCGCAAAGAATGGACTCTTCATCCGCAGCAGCAGCTCCAGCACGTAGCTTCAAAGCCCCAGCACTTTCAGGAGTCCACATATGCCAGCAGCAAGAGCTTCTCGAACATGAAGAGCTTCCTGGACCTCCTCAGGCCCCTGGGGCTCTGCCATCGTCTCCAGCGTGTAGCTCTCCAACACGGTTTCGAGCGCCTAGAATTCAAGCAACACCCAAAATAAGAACAAGAACACCCAAAAGAAGAACAAGAACAACACCAAATACAATCAAGATAATCTCGTTGCCCATTTGACATTCATTTATAAATTATCAGTTCAAACAAGGTATTAGACAAGCCCCATCCTTGTCGGTGGCTGGTGCTTGAGACTCCAAGACATCAGCAACATCGTAGGGCTCAACAATCGCAGAACCATCGACTTCACCCTGGGAGCCATTGCAATCCTTGGCCAGCCCATGCGTTGTTGAAAAGCATGACCGCTGACGGAGTGCCAAGGAACATCTTAAAATCGCAAAATGTTTTAAAATCAAAATCCAAGCGTCCTTTCCAGATTCAACCGCTTCAGAACCAGCAGCAATATCTGGAACTTTCTCTTCAGGACAATCAGAATCGTCAGACTCACCTGAGATGGTTGCAAACAGGATCAAAATGACAACTGAAGACACGTAGTGTCTTATTATTGTTCCTTAGTACGTTTCTACTGAAAATATCTATCACTATTTTATGAAACAAAAAAACATCAAATCAAAACACGTAACGCTGACTTGGAAGTCCAAAATTGCCTTCATTCACAACTTTGCGTTTGCCACCCTAGCTTTTCTTGCTGCCTGCATCTGCATCCTGCACGCTGCAACGCGCAAAACAATACATTTAAATCCATTACAATTAATCTTGGACTCTTGGGAAAATTGAAAATACGATGTAGTCCTTATTCTTCATATCCTTTTTCTTCTCTTGCTTCTTCTCACCATCTTTCTTTGCCTTCTTCCCTTTTCACAGAAGATTCACCTGCGCCATCATTGCTCTCATCATCATCGTCATTGCCACCAATGCCTTCCATAAAATCTTCCGCGATTTCATCAACTTTCTGCTTCTTGGTAGCAGGTCGTTTTTTCACGGTTTCTTCTCCTTGATCACCTGCCTCATCGCCAAATTCCGCAAAGTCTGCAGCCACCGGCTCATAGCCTTTCGAAATCCTTGTAGATGGTTTTTTTTAACCTGCACTGCTTCCTTTTCGTCCACAGATGCATCCTCGCCATGCCCTGCCTTTCTTTTACTCGACGTTGCTCGATTGCGCTTTCTTGATCCATCATTGCCTTCTTCAGCTTCCTGCATGACCTTTTCCGCGTTCTTTTCATCAGAGGAACTGCCCAACTCACAACGCTGGAAAAGAGAAGAACTAGATCCTGACAGGGCTGAAGAATAAGATGAAATAGGGGAAATATGAATTTGTAAGTATCCTGCGTTTTTTCTTGTATAGATTGTTTCATAGGAAAACTCAAAGAAGATAAAAGTGCTGGCCCACTCATCAAGCATTGCCAAGCGTCTGGCAGGAGCAGCTGGCTTTGAACTCTGCTTGGGAGCTGGCTTCCTGGCAGCATCCGTTTGAGGGGTGTCCGCGGCACCAGACATAAGATCCATGTAGTCACCTTACTTAGATGCACTGTGGTCTTACTAAGTGTTTTTATCATTTATGAAAGTTGACAAGCATTTGATAACCATGTTACAACCTTGTAGTAACTGAAGTTATTGTAACTCTAGCAACTCTCGGAATGCTTTTAGAAGAGTTACTATTTTTTTGTAACTTTAAGTTA
>DF245374.1:2679-18368 GCA_000507305.1 Breviolum minutum Mf 1.05b.01 | reverse complement strand
TAAGGGGTCATGTCAAATGATTTCCGTCTCACAATCAAAACTATCAAAACGTGAAATAAAACATTATTGTCAAATTCTGGACTTGCACGCTGCTTAGGATTAATTTGAGATCAACTTAAAGACATAAAACATCCAACCACAGTAGATCTTCTTGTGATTGCTGCATCCAATTTGTTGGAGAGATCTGATCGGCATCTTGGGTAGTCAGGGCCCCAGACTTTGTCATTGACACTACCCACTGCTGGCCTCTCCAATGGCCTAGGCTCTATTTGCTGCGAAGCAGGCTGAGATGAATTAGGACGATTGGAGGGATATATTTGAACCTGTTTCAAAAATTGTGAACAAGCTGTTTGGTGAATCAATGCACTTACCAAAATTGACCTGCGAGGATTCCTACATGTCTCTATCAAATTTAGCTTTGGTAGATTCACTGAGCGATGAGGAAACACAGGCTGTAGTTCCCAAAGCCTCAGCTCCAAGCCACATGGTGCCAGCCCGCAGACCTGGCAAAAGGAATTCCGATGCTCTTGTGGCGAGGCCATCTACTCTGAACTCGACTACATTGCGACATCGGGTGCAGGGCAAATATGGCTGCCGGTGTCTATGTTTCATTCCTTTCAGCGTAGAAAATAAATTCCAAGAATTGGTGAAGGTAAGGAAGACTTTGGAGCAACTGGAGAAGGTAGAGCAAGACAATTATGTCCAGCCCTGAGACTATACCGTGTGTTCTCCTACTACTCACGTTCCATTCAGTCAATCCACAGTAAATTAGCTTTATCCTAAGGTCTTCAACCTTCTTCGTGGACAAGGAGATTCATGCCGTGGAACTCGTACCCTGAGATTCTTGGATAATGCTATTTGTGCTCGGGGCTTCGCTAGGCTTCTCAGTTTTGGAAAACACAGATTCATGAAACTTGCTGTTGCTGCCAAGCAAACCGATGTTTGCCCACTGGACCGACGTTACATGCCCAAAGGGCCAGGGAAGCAATCCCACAAAAGAGGTTTGGTCTTCGATTCTTTACACAATCTCTATCAAACTACTGGTGAAGCCCTCCCCGACAACAAACATAGTTCGTCCAACAAGCGTCCTCGACGGGAAAACTTCAAGTATGATGAACCGGGTATGGACCGCTCCCAGTTGAGACACTTACCCCCTGGAAAGTTCATCGACTATCTAAGACTTTGCAGGGCAGAGCATCCAGACACGACTCTCTCCATGAAGCTCTTTGCATCCGTCAGGGGCTTATACTTGACTTTTTCAAACCATGTTTCCAAAGTGAATTGCCTGGATATCCCACAACCGTCTATCTAGGTTTGGATGACTGATTTCCAGCACCTCCTCCGGATCCGAGCGTCGAGTCACCATGGAAAGTGTGCTCTGTGCGTTCGTCACCGCCTCATAATTCGGAGACTTGGCCGTGGGCCGGGGAGGACGTGTCAAATAATGATGTACAAACGTCATTTGACACGTCAGTATCAAGACCGTCAACAATATTGGTGTCACAGGGCTACATCAAGAACTCAGGCTACTGGAGATGTACCTGTGAGTCATGTGTCGGTCATCCTAGATGGCATGGATCAAGCAAAACATTGCTATCCTAAGTCGGAAAGCATGAAGTCGAAAGAATTCAATTCATGGTCACGTCCAAGACTGGGGGCAACGACAATCATAGCCCACGGCCATGCGGTGGTTGTTGGCCTGTCACCCGACCACGTGCCGGGAACGGGGTCAAGGACAATGGAACTTCTGGCATACATGCTCACCAAACCGCTGGAATATGTGCATTGGCCACAAGTGTTTTTACATTTGCAGGCTGACAATTGCACTAAGGAACTCAAACACCAAACATCCTTGCGGATGTTTGGAACCCTCGTTGCTCAACACCGATTGAGAGGTGCGCAGTTCTCTTACCTTCAATCTGGACATTCCCATGAGGATATAGATGGTCACTTCTGGGTGGTTTCCAGCTATCTAGAGAGGCACAAGGAATTGTGGTCAGTCCAGGACTTCCAGACCTGCTTGCAAACCATGCTGGACAATCCTACCGTTCGGCCACACGAACAGCACAAAAAGGTTGTTGTTTTCGACCAATTCAGGGATTGGCGCCATGGTTTGGGTAGTAAACAAAAACATTGCATTTTTTGATTTGTATTTTTCTGAGCTGATTAAAATATGATCGCCGTTAATGTAATAATTCAAGATATGGTCAAAAACTCAAAGATTTCTGCTTGGGTGTTGCTACCACTAGTCCATACTTCAATCGCCAACGAAATGCCACTTCAGCTTTCACCTCGAGCATGTACACTTGAAGGGGATCGGGGGGCCTGGAGCCCCCATGTTTTCAGGCTCGAAAGGCTCCATGATACAGGACAGGGTGTTGAATCTCCCAAACTGAACATATGTGAACATTTTTTGATTCGGCACTGGCAGGACTGACCCATGCAGATTTGAATTCCAGGTTCTGGCGACGACGGCAAGAGCCCCAAAGCCAGTCAGATGTAATTTTGAGGACTGCAACTGAATCACCAAACAATGTTTTTCAAGTTTTTTGCCACCTCACTTGCTTCAATCAATAAATTCAGATCATTCAAAGCGGGTTGAAGCGGTTGATGAGTGACCCCGACTACCAGCGCAACAAGTTCCTGTACTTGCCGGCCTCTGCAGCTCAAAGGATTGCTCAATCGCCTGTGCCACCAGGTGGGGTTGACCATCAGAGGGTTGGGTCGTCAGTGAAGTTCTACCATGTTCTACCCAACTGACTTACAGTTACAGTAATGTATAGGGTTACTTGTCAATGGTGGGGCATTGCTCATATGTTTTGATTTTTCTGGCAGTCTGCCGTCCGCCACCTGTCGACGGAGAGAGTGACGAGAACAAGAACTTGCGACGGTATGCTCGTTTGCTGCGTGCTTCTCTCAGTAGCTTGCATGGAGGTCCTTTGCACACAGATACTTTCTGAAAACTAACTCCAAGACCATGGACTACCCTCACTCAGGACTCTATGCCTTTTGCATGGAGACTGCGGCCAATGACATTGAAGATCTTGCAAACAATGTGCTTGGCAAATACCCTCTCTTGGATGTGTTTGCGTCAGATACCCAAGAAAGATTCAACACACACACAAACCGCTTCAGATCATTCTATATCAAACCCGGGAACCTGTCACGAAGACTTCGCCACTCGTGACCTTGTGGCAGCAGGTCAACGCAACATGGCTGCACAAGTCGGCTATGGCTGTGACTACCAGAACAAGCGCTTGCCCATTGCAGTGCACGAAGTCAAGGAGTGGATGAAGGGCCAAAGGCAGCTGCTTGAAGAGTTGCAAGACAAACCTCCTGGCTATGTTGGAGCCCGCACGGCCAAACGGGTCATGACCGATTGCTACTACAAAAGTTCTTGCCTCAGGTGTCTCCCCAATTTCAGCCTTTAGCTTTGACATGCGAAGGTTTTTCATGGAATATCATGTTATAAAAAGATGCTGGAAAGATTCTCAACTTTCAAAATTTGCTCTTCCGTTATCTCCGCAAAAAGTTTCAGCCAGTGCACCACTGATCTTTGAGGCTCCAAATGAGCTCCAGCTTGTTGCTGACCGGCCACCTCGTGCTGAAAGGCAGCGGTATTGGGAGGCCCGTCAGAAACAAGCCGAAGCTGCGGCTCGGCTTTGGGCCAATGGTGTGGAAATCTCTACTGCCATTGAGATTGTGAAAGCAGCAATGCGGGAATCTGGAGAACTTTCAACATGATGTGTTTTGAAACTGGTTTAACTATTGGGAGCCGTTTCAAATTTAGTTGGAGAGTTGCCTTTGCCAAGCTTCTGAACCTCCAATTTATGAACACATTGATTCTATCAATATGTCCTGAGCTCAGAACAAATTAAAGGTTTGTATTGCGGGTAAAAAGCAGTATCTACAAAACAAGTTCTTCATGGAAAATCCCGGAAATAGGCAGGAGAGATCCGCGAGCCTGGGGTGCTGATGTCTTTCGGAAACAGTCCTGCGATCTAAAAGGAGTCAGCTTTGATTAGATCCGAACCCAAGAAAAAAAAGCGTTTTGCGAAGAGCTTTTTTTCACAAAATCTGAGCTGTTGGGAATGCGCCAGTTGTGCTTGATGCTGGCAGGATCAATCACAAAAGCCATCCACAAAGTAATGTCCCAATGTTTTTTTCCACCAAAATGTGAAGTAATTGGGTCTTGGAAAAACTGGTTTGGCTTTGTGCTTGATCCTGGCAGCATCAAGCACAGTTGGGGATGCAGTTTAGCGGCTTGATTTGTGAAGAAATTTGGTTGAAATGCTTGGATTAGTTATTTTCTTCCAGATCATTGTTCGTGAAGAATTCCAACATCATCCGGCGCAAATCTGGATCATTGTTTGTGACTAATTCCAACATCATCCGTCACAAATCTGCCAGATCATTGTTTGTGATTAATTCCAACATCATCCGGCACAAAACCCACTGATGAACTTGACATCCGGCGCAACACCCACCGATGAACTTGACATCCGGCACAACACCCACTGATGAACTTGACATCCGGCACAAAACCCACCCATGAACTTGACATCCGGCACAAAACCCACCCATGAACTTGACATCCGGCGCAAAAAACCGATGGTAAATTTAGATGCGGCGCAAAATCCAGTTCGTAAATTCAAAATAAATCATTACCTCTTCACATTCCATCACCTCCAACCTCTCTGCCAGGCGAAGGTCTTCGGAGTCCAAGCCTCATGCCACCGGCCAAACGGATTTCGGATGCAAGTGGGGGCAGCAGGAGCAAGAAAGCTTCTAGTACGGCCCCTAGTGACAAGCTGCCTGCGCTGCCAGCTGGGACAGCCAAACTTCCACAGATAGCAGCATTCATGGAATGGTGGAATTTTAGTTGGCATTGGAAAGCTAACATTTTGAGGGATGGAAATTTACAGCTGGAATCATTTCTTTTTCAGGAACACTGTCGTGAATGAGCATGGATCCGTGAGCAATTATTCATCCAAGATGCTAGACTCCAAGGACCAGCGCCAGTTCCGGTAGTCAAAGAACCTGACAGATGCATCAGCAATGTTATGGCTAGGACAAGCTGCTGGAGCTCTTCAAGTTTACGCAGGAGAAATTTCCTCCAGAGGATGGTGTGTTTCTAGCTTAGCGGTGGCTCACTCATAGCATTCAATAGTCCATTTAAAAGTCTTTTCGCTTCCATTGCCCTAGGTCCTTTGCTTCAGGTACATCTTTGAACAATCCTGGGGCCGTCTTTCTCAGACCGTGGGTGTTTTCTCCCAAGTCCGATCACGGCCTTCGCGGCACACCTGATCCTGTCATTGCCTTATGATGTGTTATGTTTTTTCTTTTTGGCAATCTACCAAAAGATATATTCATGTTTCAGTTTCAGTTTCGCTCGACTCCGGAAAAGCCACACACAAGTTTTCTCTTACTTAGGAAGTTCAGCGGTATCTTTGCCAACTCATTCTGCTGAATGGGTTTCTCAGCGATGCCAATCTTCCAGGAACAGAAAAACTGGTAATTGCCCGCTTGGAGGATAAGTGGCTGAGCTGCCCAAAACATGGCATTGGAGCTACCGATGTTTCAAGCCCTGGCCTTTTGGGACCAGAGTCGGTTATGATGGTGAAAGGGTGGAACTGTTCCTGCTGCTTGGTCTACATTCTCACGGCAGCCCATGAATATCCACCTTTGATGGAGGCCAGGCATTCATAGACTTGTTTTAATGGTTTTCATATTGGCTGACTGAACATGTTAGCAGGCACTGCCTGAAAATGTGGTCAGGCTTGGGTCTTGGATTAAACCATCTCATTTTTGAATCCCACATTCATTATTTCATCCAACCGTCTCCACACTGAAGCCCGCTGGCCTAGGTCGATGTGCACAATTCATTGCACTGTGGTGGTTTCCGACCTGGCATCCATTGTTGGAACAAACTGGAGTGCCCCACTGAAAACTCCGCTGTATATTCATGTTGTATTTGAAGTGCACTTGAAACTGCTTGGTAGCAATTTAAAATGAAAACTGATGGCACAGGTGTGACAACAGCGACTACTTTGAGAAAGAAGGCAAATTGTTTTAATTTGCTACACCAAATGGAAATTTTGGAGCGCGCAGGGATTAGTACGGAAGAATCGGTGGCGCAGTTGGAGGCGGGGCAATCATACTTTCCCAAGCAAAACTGGCTTGATCTCATAGCGTATGCTTCCGTCAACTGTCATGCTAGGCTGTTGAAAAAGCAGCAGCGGTGGTAGAAGCCTATGGTGGGGGCAAGCTTGAATCCGCTGCGGCCACAAATCTCCTCACTGCGGTCTCAAAGGTTGTCGGGGACCGTCTCAAAGAAATGGTTAGGCCGGGAAACCGCGCTTGAAACTGTCATGTATGATTACCTGTATGTATTTTGCATGTATTATATGCATGTATTGAATATGTATACATGTCGCAGTTGCTCATCCTCTGGTGGCTGTTGGCTTTTTTTTCAGGCGATACTCCCAACCAAAGTTTGTTCTCCACGACGGCATCGCTGCTGGTGTTTTCAATGCCGCTTACTCCGGCGCGACGGGGACCCTCGGCGCATGGGACTGCTGCTGAATAGTCCGGAGCTTTTGGATCTGCTGCTGAAGCGGATGGAAAGCGATTACAATGCAGTGAGCTTGAAATCTCGAAGGCCTTTTGGTATGAAAGAACTGGACGCTCATCTGAAAACTAGATAACACTAGATATAACTGTAATCAAGTCAAAGGCAAAAAACCGTAATGTTAGTTCATCTATAGGCGGAAGTTCGGATGTTTTGATGTACTGAGGAAACCCTCGAAAGGGTGTGCGGAGCCTTTGGTGCAGCGGTGCAGCGCTTTCAGGAGTTGGTGCCTAACGCCTTCTTTCGGGAAAGCCTGGCAGAAATTGAGTCTACGTTTCTCGGCCCTAATGTGCTGCGAGTTTGTGATTATGAATGTCAATATCCAATCCAAAATGATCCTTGTTAATAAGTAAAATAAGGTTCATGCACCAGCACTGTGATGCTGATCTCCTGCACATGCTGACCAGATCAGTGCCACCGGCGAATATCGAAGCGATCGGCCTATTCAAGAGTAAGCTCGCGAAATACCAGCAAGAGGCTAAACCAAGATGTTTTTCTGTGAGGAAAACTGTGAATATTCTTTCCCGCATTTCCGGTGCCCTGCCTGAATGGAAGGTCCAAAAGGAGAAGACCGACAAAGCAGCGGAGCTTCCCACCTGCAAAAAACTTGATGCCAAGAACCACTGGAAATCAAACCGCATTTGAGCATACCGGAACTTCCAATTTCTGAGGTTGCAAGCTAAACTACTCCAAACAACTTGGTCGCAAACGGAGCTCAAGATTCAGAATGATTTAATCTTGCTGCGGGAGTGGGCAAGTTTCAGCTCTTTGCAAAACAACAGGGTCAATTTTCGATTCTCCAATTTTCTGATATTTCATTTTCCAACTGCTGCTGCGCTATAATTCTTCTCTCAGGGCGGATTGGACATGCAGTACTTGGCCAAAAGATTTGCAGATGGCAAAACGCGGGTGTCGAAAATGGTGGCTGATTCACACCTGGCCGTATGCCACAAAGCGATCACGCTGGCGCATGGAGCTGTGGTTGAGAAACAGGCTTCCTTGGGGTCTTCTGCGTTTCTCGACGGATCCATTGAAAGTTATGCCCATAAGCACTTCAGTTGATGCATTGCAATTTTTCTTTCATTTCGAGAGCCCAGGCTCACCATTATGGTTGTTGATTGCACGCTTTGGCCGAGTCGTGTTTTGGTCGCATCTTTGTATGAGTTTTTTTGATTTGTAGATTTCCTGCACTTCATGCGACGCTTCAAACTGCCCGGTGTGATAGACACAGCAGCTGCTATCTGATTTTAGGGTGCTTTGTCGACAGACGAAGCGGTGAGCCTTTGCCAGTCGGTCCGGGAATACAGGGAGCATGGCGCTGGTGCTCCTGCCTCAGGTGCATTCCAGTACCAGTCGCCCAGTGATTCGCAATCACCGCCGACTTCTGGATGAGAAATGCGACAAGTGAACTGATTTGCGCTTATTCATTGTATGTTTTGGACTTTGAGTTTTTGATTTCTTGAAAGAACATAGTTGTCAGATGGTTTCTTTCAGGATCTTTGATGTCCGTGAGATCAGTGAGAATCAGCATGGCGGGGACAAGCGCAAGACAAGCCAACAATGCGTCTAAGCGGCAATCATCAGCCAAAGTTTAGAATTACACGCTTCGGCCGGAGCCACAAAAACTGTACCGTCATACATGTCACGCCCTACCTGTTGTTGGCCGCAGGCTTGGCTCTTACATGGTCCTCGCATCGTGCGCTTGAATTCTCAAAGAGCAAGGCCATGCTTGGTTCATTGAACGATGTGCCGCGATCTCGGGTCGTGGATCTCCAAATCAAAACCCAGAGGCGGACCGCCCCACTCGCACCTCACTGGAGGGTGCCTATGCGAAATATGTGTTGGCTGTTTCCATTTTGTTTTGTACCTTTCAATGTTATGTAAAGTTGTGTCCGGTTCCATTGAACGGTAGTAGACTGTTTGCCGAATCGGCTCCTTGGTCTTAATTAGCTTTCGGTTTTGTCTCTTTCATGATCATTCTTGTGCCACTTGACACTTCACACTTAGATTCCTTGAGTGGTCCCATGCGGTGGCTGAATTACAATTGGCGCGTTTGGGCGGCGATGCTGCGGTACATCCCTGGCACTACTTAGGGGTGTTTTTGCCGGATGATGCGGACTTGGCATCGCAGGTCACTTCCACCATGACGGGCAGGTTGCTTGATAAATGGTGGGATTCTGCAGCAGAGGCTGGACCGAAGCGGCGGCCTCGAACCTCGTTTGGTGACTTCTGAAGGTCAGTTGAAGACTTCCGACAGCATTTATAGATGCAGGTTTTTCAGATATTTTCAGTGGCGGCCATCAAAAAACCACCAAGCTGTGCAAGTGTCCAAAGTTGTGTATTGGAAGCGCTTCTGACTGTATGCTCCCTTTTCCAACGCCACTTGAAACATACTTCAACGTACTTCGATTCAACCTATCTTCATCTGAGGATTCCTGACATGGTGAAGAACCAGTACACTGCCACCCATGGCGCATCACTGAAGAAGTTGGAAGAAACTATCGACGCTGAAAAGGAGATTGCGGTGGCACTGAAGGGCTCTTTGGGCCAAGAGACCGCCGGTGCAGATTCGAGCGTGGCTTCAACTTCAACTACCCCGACCAGAACCCTGGCCCAGCCTGACTTTGAAGCTGAATCGCGTCACAATTTCGAAGCCACCAAAGAGTTTGATGATGCGCTTTCCATGGAAGACTTTGAGGCACACAAAACGTTACTTGGAGATAGTTGACATTGATAAGACATCCCTATTTTCAGAAATCAATACCGTGTATCAAACATTTTTCCCGTTCCTAATGCACCAGGTTGCATTGCAAAGCACTGCTTTCGGGCAGCGAATGTGCTGTGGCTCGCGACAAGAATGATGGAAGCTTTTGGCTGATCAATCCCACCACTGGAAACATCACCATGCGGGCCACAGAACTGTTCGGGTTTAACGTTGGCTCTTTTTCTGAAGTCATTACGGGACACCTGAAAACAAATCAAGTCTTTGAACTTGGCATTACATGGATGGTATATTGTCAGTTGGTGATTTTGCCATTTCCCCTGGCCTGCAATTTGAAGGAGAAGCATCCACGCTGTCAGCCGGCATTCCTTGGCTTGTGCAAAGCGGCTTGCAACTGGTCGCTCTGGTCATTCCAGCATCGGGCACAAGTCCAGCTGAGAAGAGGCTCATGTCACACTGTCTGAAGTGATGCGCTGGGTTGCTCAAACACGTAGCATCACTGAGTGCGCCATGATGGACCATGACATGTTTCCGATGAAGAAGGATTAGGGTGGGGTTCCCTCCGAAAAACCAAGTTGCCTGCATCCTCCCAGAATGTGTTTTAACATGGTTAAACCACCTTTCTGTTTTTAACCCTTGCGCAAACACACAGGAAGTTGGTGGCGCTGAAGTACCGATGCAATTCAGGTTTGTCATCAAGCCCCGAACGAAGGTGAACTGCTTCACCCCGAAGCAAATGGATGATGGCGACCTGACCAACGTGAGGTACTCGCAATTGACCACATTGCGTGCGGGGACCGCTATCACATTGAAATAGATGAAATAGATTACCAAGGTGCAACCTGATGGGTGCCTGATTTTGGGTCTCTTTGCCCATGTCCACCCTGGAAGCAATGTTAACTTTGAACCTATATATCAAAAGAACTGTTTGATAACTACATATGTTCAAACACATTATATCTGCATTTCATTTTCCATTGGACTGGTCAAATCTCCAGGATGGAAGGGGTGAACCGACTGTGCTCTGGGCGGCCCGGCTTGCGAATCTTCCGAACCCAATTGGAAGGTGAAAACAAGACCTAGGATGTTTGCTGCCAAGGTTTTTCTGAAATTGCGCAATCTGATTCTTGCATGGAACCATTGCCAAGTGTCAAAACTGAAATGTCTAAATTCCAATGTCATTTTTTCGTTCAAATGGACCATCGAAGTTGAAATCCTCACTTGCCATGTCGTTGGCCGATGTTGATGCCTTGTCGGATGATGCAGCTGCGCCCGCAGCTCCCACTGAAGTAGCAGCTGCGCCCACAGCTCCTGCGAGTACAGTGAATACAAAAAAAAAGACGCCAGAGAAACCTGCAGTAAAACCGAAGGCAAAGGAGAAGACTGGCAAGAAACCAGATCCAAAGAAATTGAAAGATGAGAAAGAAGTTGTGGAAAAGACAGAAGAGAAACCCACCAAGCCGAGAGAAACCCACCAAGCCGAAGTCCGGCCTCAAGCGACCAGCGGCTGCCGCCAAGCCATCACCGGCCAAAAAACCGGCTGCGGATATCCCAAAGAAAAAGTTGAATGTTTGCATTTCCCTTTACAAGAGGGATGGGGTTTGGAGCTGCAAGCTGAATGGAAAAGAAGTGATCAGAGTATCTTGTCTTGTTAAAGCTTTTTTCAAACACATGTCAAACTGGTGAAAACCTGTCATATTAGAGTTGCATGCACTGCGCTGTCATTGTGGTGTTAAGGTGCGCATGGTTAGTCTTGACATTGTTTTTTGATATCTTAGGTGAAGCCAGTTGATCAAGTACCTCCTGAAGAGATCTCATCAATAGCTGCGTCCCGGCTCACTATCCATTGACTATCCATGATTCAGTTGTCCCATCCCCACATGTCAAAACTGTCCCTTCTGAGGAGGCGGTGAAGGGTGAGCTATTGAAAACTGATGGGGGTGTCGAAGCTGCCAAGATTCTATGTGAGTTTTGGCTGCAATTATGATCCAGCTGGATGTGTGCAAGACCGTTTATCGCGAAAACAACATGATCAGTCACGTTCAATCACTGGCTAGCTTGTGGAGCATGTATCATATTATATATTTAATATTTTGCTCAAAAATATATAACATTTATATATATAGTTTTAGTTTTACAATATAGGATAGTCCCCAATCGCGGTTTTTAAAAGCATACTTTGCCCCACCATTGGTTGGCCCAGGAAGCAATGCGTTCTGCTGCTCATCAGAACGCTCTGTCACTTGGAGCCCCTGCTGATGATGACCCTGAGCAGGGCGACAATTTCGATGAATGCATGGAGAAAGAGGATCATGAGAACGATGATGAGTTGGAGATCGACATGGAGGATGGTGTTCGGGTTTGATTGCAAAACGTGTAAATTGATGAGAAAGCATCATCATTTCTAGATGCACCTAGCCGACACTAACACTCGGGACAATTTCTGAACCACTGACAGGCCACAGACGATGAAACATGATGCAGTGCTGGCCTTGGGATCTTCGAAGGAATGGCTCACAGGCGGCCATCATCCTGAACCGGGCTGGGGTCAAAGCGATCCAGAAGCTTTTGGTGAGGAGAGAGTGGCTCTTGACTGCGGCCCAAAAAAAATTGGTACCAGTGATTCTTCAAAGTGATGCTTCAAACATGTCAAAACGAAGCATTGCTCATTGTGGTTGTCAAGTTGGATTGTTGAAAAACCATTGGTACATTCGATCAACTCTGCAGGTCTTTTTGCATTAAGAAAACATACGGCACCATTAGATAGTCACATGGCGTCTCCTGATGATGTTTCCACAAGAGAAATTTCACGAATGGGAACCTTGTCATCGGTGGTTTTGTTGCTGAGTTGTTTGAGTTTTCATGATTGTTTGGAAAAATTTGTCAACTTAACTTGAACGACCTGGCTGCTAAGGACTTCAATGGCCGGGTACTGGTGAACCACCTGATGGCTATTTAGTTTCCATCCAGCATGGGAACGGTGATGTTGACTCTTTCGTACCGGTGGAAGATTCAGTGGATTCCAAACTCCCACATCTTCTTTTGTGGATGTACCAGAAATTCGTGCATCGTGTGCCGGACAACCGCGTTGTGATTGAAGGTTTGGCATACATCGTGGGTTTTGCGGAAATTCACACCAAACCCGTTTGGGTTGGAAAGGTGTCGTGTTTTAGTGTTGTTGATCAAGACCATGAAGTCATTACTTTCACACTCCGTGTTTTTTTTTAAAACATGCGGATCGATGGCTAGAAAAAAATCTGCAACCGATCGTGCAATCAAACGTGACATGAGCTGCACCGGCGCGATTACAAGCACATTTTCTGATTCGATCTGAAACAATGGATTCAAATATGACTGTCCAACATGGATCGTTCCAAGGTCTGGATTGCATCGCGTAAAAACGGCCTTCAAGGCCCATGAGTTGAGTCCGGGATTGGAGGCTTTAGTACACAACCTTTAGAAACAGCGCCAACAACAAGAACAACAAGAACAACAACGACAACAACAACAACAACAACAACAACAACTACTACTACTACTACTACTACAACAACAACAACAACAAAAACAAAAACGACAAAACAAACAACCACATCCAAAAAAACAATGCTTCGACACCGTCCATTATTCACTTCATATTCCATTCGTCGTGTAGATACTTTTCAAATGACTTTTCATGACATATACATATATATATATAGTTTCAAACCGGTTGCAATCAAACAGTGCCATTTTTCCCATTTGCCGAATTTTGCTGCCCGCCTTGAACTGGCAGGCCATCTTTATCTCCCCACCACCGTTGAGCGGGCGGTTGCCGGCGAGGGATGTGAACATATCAAAAGAGATAAAAGAGAAACAATATACATACAAAAACAAACATGAGATATAGAAGAAAAAACTGGAACATGCAGCTTCAGAAACATCAGAACTTCCTAATCATTTTTTCATGTGTGATCTTGGGAATGCAGGGTGCAAGTCTTCAAATATGAAACAGTCCACAAAATGATATAGGGATTGTCCATTAATTATCTTGACCCACCTACGTGCCCTCTGTTAGTGTTGTCTTTGGGGTACCAAGCAAAAGGATCAAGATACATTTTCGGACGTGACATGTTCCAAATATTATGAGTTTGTGGCCGTCGCTGAGGAGGTGTTAGTTTGCAAAGTCTTTTTCTGTTTGGCCATGACATCATAGCCGGAATGGCTCTGTCATTGCAGGAAGCTTTTTGGCCATGACATTGGGCGGGCAACTCTGTCATGCATAAGAGCACATGTGCGTTAGCTTTGGGTAACACAAGACCCTAGATGCATAGCAAAGCCCCAGAAAGCAGGAACAAAAACTAATGGAGAATCAAAAAACACCAAGAAGATAAAAAGAATCTTGGAAGTAAAAATCCAGGAAACAAACGTACCAGCCTGGAACACCAAATCCTGGAAACAAACATGCTGGGGTGCGCCTTTCTGTGCGATCTAGTTTATTCTTCTTGAACTAGGCAAGTTGTAGTGCCTTTCATGGCAACCTTTTTCTCACCAAATCTGAAGCCCTAGATAGAATGCGGTGAGCCAGATGTAGGTGAAGTGGTCTCATTCGTACTACCCTTTGTGGGGTGGCCCCCAAGAAATATTCTTCATGTTGTTTTCCGGGTGATTGGGAACTTGCCCAGGATTTTTTCACATGCCAGAATTGGTCATCCAGACTCTGGTGTGCACCTTTCGGTGCCATCCCCCCGTTCAGGAGGCTCTAAAACATGAATAACAGAACTTGAAAGCATTGAAAATAAATGAAAACACTGAATACCATGGCGGTGTTTTTTCGCATGAAAAGCATTGCGAAACATCGTTCATCGTGAGGACATCACCGCCCAAACAGGTGATTGACAAACGGTCATTGGAATATTTTGCGGGACATTCACATGCATGGGCACGGATTGATGTTTCCCACAGATGCTCCGCAAACGACATATTGCCATTGGCCATTGAAAGGTTAAATCCTGCTTTACCAGTTTGGTGAATTATTCCCTTGCCAATTTCTTCTTTTATATGGTGGAACACGTACCTCATATACACAGCGTTTTTAATACAATTTTTTTGGTCTTTTTTGGATGGGATAATGTGTACTCTACCATGTTACTTTTTTGGGCCTGTGGGACCTGACTTTTTACAAAACATCCCAGGCTAAGGTTAGCAGGCATTCTGTAAGAAAAAATAATAACCTCACATTTCATACAGGATGTCTTCTGTAGAAAGTTTTTTTTTAATAGAAAAAACATTTTCTTTGCGTTTGAATATTTTTTCATTTCGTTCCTAACCCATCAGAACGTTCAAAATCCATCAAAATGAGAGCACAGGTTCCTTTAAACAAATTACCCTTTATAGAATACAGAGCAGTAGCCCAGATGCCGTCCCAGAAATGAAACTTCTGTTCTTGTATTTTCATGGTGGTTTTTAAAGATGCCCAAAGTGCAGGCATGGACCATTATTTTTTAGAAAATGTGGTCGAAACAAATTTGCGACCTGTATCCCTAAGATTTATACCTAGAAAATTGGAGGGGGGCACCAGCGCAACCTTGAATTCATAGGGGGCTATGTGGAATCAATATGGTTTGGGCGCCGCCAGGTGGGAGAAAACGTGGTCACTGGCCTGCCTCTGGGACAAATGAGAGTTGACGTGAGGGTTGGAGGTTTCGGGGTGCAAGTTGGCAAAGTACACCCTTCAAAAAATCTTCTTCGAATCTTGCGCCAGTACAGCTGGAGTTGTTGTTTGGTTTTCCTGAAATGGCAGATGGTCACTATCAGCTTCTGACATTTCTGATCATCGTAGCAAAGAATACCCGGTTCATGTCCAGTAAATACAGCAAACTGGAAATGCAAGGTGGGTGTGGATCATTGTCGTTGTACCGGATACGGTTTCGCTTGTGCCCGTTTTTTTGGCTCGCTTGTGACCGTGGAGTTTTTGGAGCTTTTAAATGTACATGACAACATTTCCATGTATAAGTCCCCAGTCCCCACCCCTAAAACCCCAGCCCCCACCCAGTTCCCAACCTAAACGGTTGTTTGTTCATTGTAGAACATCTCCATGTCTAAGTCCCCAGTCACCACCTCTAAAACCCCAGTCACCACCCAGTTCCGAACCTCAATGGTTGTTTGTTCATTGTAGAACATCTCCATGTATAAGTCCCGGGCCCCCACCCCTAAAACCCCGGTCCCCACCCAGTTCCCAACCTAAATGGTTGTTTGTTCATTGTAGAACATCTCCATGCATAAGTCCCCAGTCCCCACCCCTAAGACACCAGTCCCCGCCCAGTTCGCAACCTAAATGGTTGTTTGTTCATTGTA